>CAIGRT010203629.1:0-10506 GCA_903798405.1 Fraxinus platypoda | reverse complement strand
AAGAAAATATATTCATAAAAAAAAAGTCAAGAAACAAAAATTCGTTAGAAACAAAAGTGTATTGTTTGTTATAATCAAAACAAGTGGAGCCATATTAAATCATAGGTCAACAATTGTCGCACCATAAAATTGGAGTCAAAGTTTGTGGTAGCCCAAGCTCTTTGAAGAGTGACTGAGTCCACGAAATTTCTGCTGCACCAGCTGCTAGAGCTCTATATTCTACTTCCGTGCTAGATCGAGCAACCACATGTTGCTTCTTGGATGACCATGCTATCAAGTTATCTCCCAAATAGATGCAATACCCAGCTGTGGATCTTCTGTCATCTGGACAAGAAGCCCAGTCCGCATTTGTGTAACCATTTAGAGTCAGGCTGTCACTCCTTTGTATCCACNCCATGCTATCAAGTTATCTCCCAAATAGATGCAATACCCAGCTGTGGATCTTCTGTCATCTGGACAAGAAGCCCAGTCCGCATTTGTGTAACCATTTAGAGTCAGGCTGTCACTCCTTTGTATCCACAGCCCTTGATTGATGGTTCCTTTTAGATATCTTAGCACTCTTTTAACTCCCTGCCAGTGCGCTGATGTTGGAGACTGCAGGAATTGACTCAGTTTGTTGACAGAAAATGTGATATCTGGCCTCGTATGTGTTAGATACTGCAACCCCCCTACTGCACTTCGGTAAATTGAGGGATCTCTCAATGCTTCTCCATCGGTTTTTGACATTGTTTTACCTGTGGTGATTGGTGTTGGACAAGGCTTTATATTTTGGAGTTCAAATTTCTTTAGCAGCTCAACAATATACCTTGTTTGTGTAAGATGAATTCCTGATTCATGCCAACAGACTTCTATTCCCAGAAAGTGATGAAGCTGTCCCATATCTTTGAGTGCGAATTTCTGATTCAGTTTATCTATAAACCATTGCAGCAGTCCCTTGTCATTTCCTGTTATCAGTATATCATCAACGTAAATGAGGGCAAAAAGAATCTGAGTTTCATTTTTGAAATAGAACAAAGATGTATCGGCTTTTGATTGTTGAAACTTCCAGCTCATCAGTGTAGTTTTCAGCTTGTCATACCAGGCTCTGGGTGCTTGCTTTAGCCCATAGAGTGCCTTTTCCAACTTGCAAACATAAGATGGTTTTGAGCTGTCAATGAAGCCTTCAGGTTGCTTCATGTACACAGTCTCTTCAAGTTCTCCATTTAAAAAGGCGTTGTTAATATCAACTTGTCTGATATTCCATCCTTTGGAGATTGCAAAGGTGAGGATAATCCTTAGTGTAGACGGCTTGATGGCTGGGCTGAAGGTTTCGTAGAAATCAATCCCAGGTGTCTAATGAAATCCTTTAGCCACCAAACTTGCTTTGAACCTTTGGACTGAACCATCTGAGTTATGTTTTAATCTGAAGACCCATCTATTTCCAACTATGTTATAAGACGGCGATGGAGGTACAAGTTTCCAGGTTTTATTTTTCACCAGTGCTCTGAATTCTTCATCCATAGCACCCTTCCAGTTTTCATTAGCCAGTTCTTCAGCAACATTTTTGGGTTCTGTTTTGAGCTCATATTCAGTTGACTGGCCAGTATATATCTTTGGTTTGAACACGCCTGCTTTACCTCTGGTAACCATTGGATGATGTGGTTGACCAATTGTCTTTTGCCTGTGCCTTTGCCTCAACTCATTAGGAATTGACTGCTGGTGATCACTGTGATCAATATTACTGCCTGGTTCAATTATTTCATGATTTTCTCTCAGTTCAGCTTCAGTCTCCTCACAGAAAGTATCACTGATATGCTCTTCAGAACTTCCATTTTCAGTACTTAAGCTAGGATGCAGGTAATGCATGTCTTGGGTTGCATCAGGAGGAGTTATATTAGCAAGAGCAGGAGGTGTGACACAGTTATCTGGAGGAAATAAAGTGTTATCTGGAGGAAAAGAATTGTTGAGTTGATGAGGAAAGTGAAAGCATGACACTTCTGAGGTAGGATTTGACTTTTGTTGTGCATTGAATAAGGACTCAAAGGGGAATTCAGACTCATTGAAAACTACATGCCGTGAGATGTAAATTCTTCCAGTTGGACTCAGACATTGGTAGCCTTTGTGAGACTCGCTATATCCAATAAAAACACATTTGGTTGAATGAAAACTCAGCTTATATGTTTGATAGGGTCTCAGATAGGGATAGCAGGCACACCCAAATATTTTTAATGTTTTGTAGTCAGCTTCTTTTTTGTGTAAGACCTGGAAAGGAGATTGCATTTGAAGAATGGGAGTAGGCATTCTATTTATGAGGTAAGTGGCTGTTTGGAAAGCCTCCCACCAGTATTTCAGAGGCATCTTAGCCTGGGCATGAAGAGTCAGTCCTGTTTCGGTTATATGCCTGTGTTTCCTTTCAACTCTTCCATTTTGGGATGAGGTGTGAGGACAAGAGTGTCTAAAATCAATTCCACACTGTTTAACAATGTTTGCAAAGCTCATGTACTCTCCTCCCCAATCTGATTGCAGAGTTTTAATTTTTCTCTCAAATTTGTTCTCAACTAATTTTTTGAATTGAGTAAAGATGTTGAGGGCTTCAGATTTTTGTTTCATAGGATATATCCAGGTATAGCGACTGAAATCATCTAGGAATGCAATGTAATAGTTAAAACCAGATTTTGAACGAATGGGAGCTTGTCCCCAGACATCGGTATGGATCAGTTCTAAAGGGAATTTAGCACGTGAAGTAGATAAAGTAAAAGGTAAACGATGAGCTTTCCCGAATTGACAGGCATTGCAAAAGGGTATTGTTTCATTGATTTTCAATTTTTGATTACAACTTTTGAGTACTTGATATACTACTTGACTGGATGGATGTCCAAGTCTTCTATGCCATGCACTAATTTGGGAATTTTGACTAGACTCACTTGGAATTGACTCTTGACAGGAATTGATAGAAAGAAAGACATTGCAGGAGTTATTTGAAGAGGCAGACTTCTGAGATTGGATTTCAGTGTTTGGGTAAGGAGGCTCCAGCTGATATAACCCTCCTTTAAGCATCCCTTGAAGCATTACTTGCCTCGTTTGCTTGTCCTTAACAAAGCAACAATTTGAGTGAAATTCAACATAGACATAATTATCAGTTGTCAGTTGAGAGATGCTGATGAGATTTTTTTAAATTTCAGGTACATGAAGTAGTTTCTTCAGCACAAGTGGTTTGCCAGTCAGGGTAATTAAATGATTACTGCCAATATGTGATATGTGCAATTTGTTTCCATTACCAACTGAAATTTTTTCCTTACCAGAGTATTCATTTGCTGAATTCAGATTTTCCATCTCAGCAGTGACATGGTGACTTGCTCCTGTGTCTGCGAACCAGGCAGGTTCACTTACGGTACTGGGAGATGCCACGAAGGCTGAGGGCGATGAGCTGTGATTGTTTCCTTGGTATGGTGGCTTTCCTGTATAGCATTCATCATATCTGAAATGGCACACATTTGCCTTATGTCCAATCTTTCCACAAACCTGGCAGATGGTTTTGTCACTACTGTTGAAGCCATTGAAGTTGTTGAAGCCATTTCCCCTATACCTTCCTCTTCTTCCTCCTCTACTGAACCTTCCTCCATTGTTTGGCCTATAGGCTCTTTGATAGCTGCTGTTTGCTCCTGTTTTTTGAGTGAGGTTTGATGTGTAATTGAGATTAATTTCTCCCATTTCATTCCTGAGTGCATTGAGATGTTCAAGCCTACTTTCGAAGGTCATAAGTGTTGATTGAAGTTCTCCCCAAGAGATGAAGTCTTTGCTGTTGATTTGAACCACAATAGGTATGTATTCTTCATCCAGACCAGCTAGGACTTGAGTTATAAGATCTGAGTGAGGGATAACTTTTCCAGCAATCTCCAAATTATCTGCCGAAGTTTAACTTTGTTGAGATATTGATCGATGCTCAGTGTTCCTTTTCTTGACTTCTAAAGTTCTCCAGTGAGAAAGGTAATCCGGGATTTGTTTTGGATTCCATAACTCTCCTTTGCTGCAGTCCATAGCTTACTAGAGTTGCTGCAACCCATTACCCTCATGGCTATGTCTGGGGTCATAGATGAGTAGAGCCAGCCCATTAGCAGCTGATCTGTTGACCTCCATTGATCATACTCAGGATTTTTCTTTATTTCAACTATCACTCCTGCAACACCAGAGATCTGGGTGCTGATGAATTCTGGAGGACACTCCTTTGTTCCTAGAATATACTCTTCCAGGTTATGTCCTCTTATGATGGGGAGGATCATATTTTGCCATAGCAAGAAGTTATTTTTGTCAAGCTTGACAGATAAGGTTTGAGTGAGATAAACACCAGTTTGGGAGAAATGGTGACTTGCCTGCACTGGAGGCATCATTGTGCTCGATCCAGCAGGAGCAGGGGAGTTGGAATCAACGCTGAGTGCTGGATTATTGGCGTTTGCCATTAGGTTGCTCTGATACCAAGTTGAAGTAATGAATCTCAGCTGTATTAATAAATGATTCACAATATAATGAGGCAGCAATAGCCAATGAGTTTATATACAATGCAATTACAGTAAAAGAGCCGTTGTGAGGAGTGTTCTAGAATTCACAGCTGGAGCAATCTCCTTAAATCATGGAGTGAGGCTGAGGTCCATTAGTAACAGAAATTTGGTGCAACAGAATTGATAAGGAGAGGACAATAGGCTGATTTGCTGATCTTCAGTAGAGCTGAGGATATGCTTATCTAATTGATAAGCTGAGAATTAACTTATATCAACATTCACCAATCTCCTCGGAGTGGATTCGCTAGTCAACGGTCTTGCTGGAGCGATGGTGTCTATAAATTACCATTATCTTTGAGGAAAATTTAGCACCGGCATTGGTACTCTCCTGTCAACCTCATTTCTCTATCTCGCCTATAGATTCTCATACTTTGCAAGCAGATATGAATTTTCTACTGCTAATGCTTAGGTTTTTCACCATTTTTTGTACAACTTTTGCAGTGTGTGTTCCTTCTTGTGGCGGTGGCTTTGGGTAGGAGAAACACTGGCATGAAACCTTCACGATATTTCTTCCCACTTTCTTTTAGGACTGATGTCATTGCTGGTTGAAATTGCTAGATTCTTGTGTTTCGACCTCTAATGCTTTTATCCTTTTCAGGTCTATTTCCATTCGATTCAGCCTTTTAGATTTCAAGGATTTCTTAGCCACTACAAAGAATTTCATGATTTTCTTTCTCCAAAGCTTCTTACATACTGTGTCATTTGTTGATGATAAAAATCGAATCAACAAATCCTCTCACCTAGCTACGGTTTTATCCTCTTACACTCACTAGTTTCGATGTTCAAACTTGGAGCAAGAAGGAAAATAACTATTTGAGAGGAAAATATTTGAATTGTATGCCTTTTTCTTCAAAAGTGGGGTATTTATAGATTTTTCTCTAAACTTAGGGATAATTTGGTCATTTAGAGATAGCGACAGATAGCAGCCTCTTATTGGCTAACTTGTAATTGATTTTGTTAAAATTATCACATTTTATTCGTCGGTCCACATGTTATTTTATTAACAACTTGTAGCTAGTTTGAATGTTGAAAATGCTCACCTACTTTGGGCGAACCTCTTACGCCCTTGTTTCCTCGCGTCTTACCTTACACTTTGCTATCAGTTTGGAAAGCTTCGGGATTTTATTTCTAGGTTTTAACATATAATATGTTTATCAATGTACGCCTCATATACGGGGTTTCTATAATTCCTAGCCAAACATAATAAGAGTAAGCACTACTATGCTTATTTTGGTTTAAAATGCCACTGCCCTGTTTTTAAGGGACCTTCGAGTTTTGTCCCACGGATTTCATATTTACTAAATCGCGTGATTTGTGGAAAATTGATAATAAATAATAAACACAAATTGTACTGGTATTAAAAAAAAAAAAACTAATGCGCTGCCTAAAAATCCATTAAAAAAATTGGTAGTAGATTAATTCATGATGTGTTGAGCTTGGTATTACTTCGATTATCAAGTAATCCAGTTAAGATTATCAATTACATATTAGTTATTTTTATACCAATAAAATTTGTGTTTATTATTTATAATCAATTTTCATTTTACATTAGGTTTCAAAATAGCCTCTGATTTTGGTATGAAATGAATGCAACGTGATGTGTGGATTTGTTTAAATTTCAGTTACATTTAACAAACTGGAAGTAATTACAGGAGAAGCTATTTATAATGCAATTATATATTTTATATTGTATTATAGATATTTGTTTACAATTTTTTATTTTTTTATTTTTATTTTTTATTTTTTATTATTTTTTTGAGAAAAGAGAACGTTTCATTGAAACATCAAAATAGCAAGTGTTGGATACAAGGAGGAGTTTCCTCCCGCACAATTCTCTCCTCAGAGAGTTTAAGTGCTTCCTCTGCTAAAATATGAGCAACCACATTACCCTTTCTAGGTACATGACAAACAGACCAAGAGTGAAAAAAATCAAGCATGTTCTTCGTATCCTGGATCAGTAAGCCGGAATTAGAACAATAAGAGTATCATTGATTTCATTAAACCCTTGTTTGGAAGCTATAAGATCTTTGACTGCAGCACATAAGCCTTCCCTAAGAGAGTCCCAATTGTCTTGATAGAAGCCAGCTGAGAAACCATCTGGACCAGGTGAGCTCAAGGGATCCATTTCAAAAATTGCTCGCTTGACTTCCTCGTTAGTACACGGTTTCTATAAATGGATGTTCATTTCTGGTGTGACTTTGGCGTCTAGATCCTGTAATGCCTCCTCAATGCCAGAAGGGTTGGAGGTCGAAAACAATTTCTGGTAAAAGGATTGGAATGTGTTACAAATCTCGTCTTGCTTGGTGGAGACTTCACCATTTTCATTCAGAATACGACTGATGGTGTTATGTTTCCTTCTTTGGGAAGCACATTTGTGAAAATAAGAAGTGTTCTTATCCCCGCATTTAAGCCACTTTTGTTTGGAGCGTTGCCTCCATTTGATTTCCTCATCTTCGAACATTTTATCCACCTGCTTCTGAGTTTCTTCTATTCTTCCATTCAGTTCCCTTTGATTGTTATTCTGCAACAACTTGAGTTTCTGCCACAGAGCTCTTAGGTTTCTCCTATCGGTTCCTGTGCAGCACTTAGCCCAGTACTGAAGTCTCTCGCTGCACCGCACTAAACCTGCTTTGAAATTACGTAGAGGACTGCTCTGTTGCCCAGTGGTTGGCCAGGAACTTTCAATAATATCTCTGCACTCCTGCTTCCCAGACCAAGCAGCTTCATAACGAAATAATTTTTGGGGACGGGACTCCAATTTATCATGCCTGTTACTGCAAGTTATGAAGAGCGGGTTGTGGTCTGAGTTTGAAACTGGAAGCACGTGCACCACCCATTTGCTGAAAATAGATTGGAGAAAAGGGTTGACAAATGCTCTGTCCAACCTTTCTTTGGTGAAGTTTCTCCCCTCCCTCTTATTGCTCCATGTAAATTTAGTTCCCACAAAACCCATGTCACTCAGTTCACGCTCTTCGATCACCTTGCTGAAATTATCCATTTGAGTAAACGGTCTCGTGGTTGTACCAAACTTCTCATCGAGGTTGAGGATTTCATTAAAGTCTCCTATAATCAGCCATGGAGACGGGCTCGCCGGACACATCATTCTCATGAGCTCCCAACTCTCCCTCCATCTATTAGTAGCCGGGTGGCCATAAAATCCGGATAACACCCACGTTAAATTGGAATCATCAACTTTAATTTTCATTGATATATGACTGCTAGAATAATTTAACAGAGAAGCATTGACCTCATCCAACCAAAGCATAGCCAAACCGCCACTTCTACCCACACAATCAACTACAACGCAATTATCAAATTTAAACTTCAGTCTTACCTTCTCCAATTTATTACTATGGAGTTTGGTCTCGGAGAGGAAGACCAAACTCGGGCACTTCTCCTTCACCGTCCGGTGAAGCTCTCGAACTGTCCGAGGGTTCCCAAGCCCTCGGCAGTTCCAACACAGCATTTTCATGGTGATTGGCAGGGCTACACGGCAGCTTCTGCCATATCCAGGTCGGGTTCCTCATCAATCAGTTTCCTAGGCTTCTCCCTCTTATTAACATTAATTGGAATTAAATCTCCTAAAAAATCCGCTACAATATTCACGTCTTTTTGTGGCCCTTCAACCGCCGTAATTTCAGAATTAAGGTTTGTAGAAATATGCACTAAATCAGCTTCTGATTCCGAGATTTCCGCGTTAAAATTGATGTTTCCATCCTGAGCATCCCCGCGTTTGGTGTAACCGGAATCCTCCCGACGGTGACTTTCCGGGCGATCTCCTTGAGCTTGGGGGCTACCCGCCTGCAAGGGAACGGCCTCTTGTTTCTTCCCGCTTGCCCATAGCCATGCACCGTATTGTTGATCCAATCCACTCCCAATGGCTAGACCTTCCTCTTTCTTTTCACACCGACCGACAGGGTGTTTGAATAAACCGCAGTGGTAGCAAAAAATTGGAAGTCTTTCATATTTGAATGGTATCCAATGTTTTGTCCCCCCAATGTTGAGGAATCTCCCCCGAGAAATAGGTTTTGAAATATCGATGAGCACCTTGATCCGTAGCCCACGCTAACTCCGCTACTATCCGTATCAACAATTAGGACTTTTCCCAAGAGCGATCCAATTTATTTCCAGTCTTTTGGTTCATCCCTGCAAATGCCAAATCATGGCATTGAATCCAAAAAGCTTCTTCGTTGAATGAAATATCTTTTATGGATATGGCTTTCTCACAATCTTGAACACAGATCAGTTGTTTGTCAAAAGACCATGGCCTTCCGTTCATGATTCTCTTTTTGCCGTCAACCCATTTTAGTTCTATCAAGAATTTGTTCCGACCAGCATCCTTGATAACCGTTTTCCCTTCCACTTGCCATGCCTTCAACATAGTAGTCTTCAAAGCTCCTCTGTTCACCTCGTGGTCTGATATCACACTAAAGGCAATGCATTGTTTACTTTTCTCAAGTGATAATAAAATCTCTTCCTCGCCAACATCCACCTCCTGTTTCTCTTCATCTGTTAACTTCAGTCTATCGTACAGGATTGACAGTTCCTTCTCCATTACAGCCACCTCTATGGACTAGGGATCCAAGAGGAGAAATACTAGGTTTTCGGGGAAAACCTAGAGAGAAAACCTTACCTTTTTTTCACAAAGGAAGGTACATTACCTTTGTTTACAATTTTAGTACATACAAAAATAATATTATTAAGTGGGGGTATATATCATTTGTTCCCAATAAAGTATTGCTACTTTACATAAAGCTTGATAAGATCCTGGTAACATGAACAATAAATCTGAGACCAAAAAATAGAAAGGCACGAACTTGTCAGCTCCCATAATGATTTAGATATTAGGGTTGGGATAAACAGTGACACTTTTACCCAAGATAATATTGCTAATAAGCCGAAAGGGAGATAGAGGATCCTTGATTCGAAGTCGAGAATAATTATTTTTTCTATCATAAGTAATTAAAAGTTTGTTCAACTATATAGTACTTGACGGTTTAATACAAGCAACTTATTTTTATCTTTGACTTAAAACTTATTTATTTACATATAAGTACACTTTTCAAGCATAGGGGAATGTGCATTTCTCGAGCGAACTATTAAGAAGATGACTCAAAATTCAATTACTAGTGATCTATGTTATCTGCAACATAGTGTTGAGATACTACTTTATTTATTATTTTGTTTAACTCAATATAACGATTTTTCTAACAAAAGAGTTTATATGTCAAATATGATATCAAGATGACGTTATTACGAAAAATGGTATCCCAATCACCTTAAATGCAACTGACGAAATATTCTCATTAATTCTTTATCTTTATTATTTATTTGTGTTATCATATATTTTCAATATACAATTACTAGTTGAAAATTTTAAATCCACCTAAAATTAACAAGAAGTATGAATGAAAATATATTGGATACCAGTTAATTGTCAAAGAATAATATAACTAAGAGTTTCATGCACAAAATGTTAGCTACTAATTATCTTCCATGCAAGCCCCTTTGTTTTGTAAATAACGATCCAAAATAAATGTTTTGAATTGATCGCAAGTTAATGGCAATAATAAAATAAACAAGAACAAAAACAAGAACACCAAAATTTACGTGAAAATCTAATATGGGAAAAAACCACGAGTAGAAGAGAAAAAATTCACTATAATCAATAATGAATATGATTACAATATCAAGATCTCAATGCTCTCAATTGAAATATAAGCTCTCTAACTCTCAAGATATTGTTGAATTTGTATATGTAGAGATACAACGTGGAATATATATAGGAACCTCTTTTTGGAGTTCTAGATGATGAAGAGAACATAAAATACGGAAAAATTGGAATAAAAAACATCACGACGCCTCCTCCCTGCCCGGTTCTGCAATATTCAAGGACGGGTAGCTGCCGATTTCGTCTCCAAGGTATTTTCTTCATCCCAAAGTCCCTTTTCAAGCCAAACTCTCAATCCTT
>CAIGRT010203586.1:0-10771 GCA_903798405.1 Fraxinus platypoda | reverse complement strand
TTTACAGGCGAAAAATTTATCATCTTTGTGGGATTAAATCTTGAGTTATTCTTGCATTTTTTGCTACTACGCTAAATAGTGTTGGATCTTTAAATTAAAAAGTAGTATAAGATGTCACTTTTCATTTACGTTTCAACTAAAATAATTTAACAAAAAAACATGCCAAGAAATTTGACAAAATCAACAAATTCCAAAAATAAAGCGTTAACATAAAAAGAGCAAGGCAGATCCTCAAATGAGGTATTTATGAGCCCTGGTACANAAATGAGGTATTTATGAGCCCTGGTACAACTAAATTAACACGGATGTTATCTACTGACATGGCGAGTTCTTCGTCAATTTATTCATCGCGCCTATTCAAAAATAAAACAATAATAAACAAATTATGAAATTGATGTAATCATACCATGATTGTCAATGTCTTGAATAACTATCCTTTTTAGCGGAATAGATAGAAGCATAAGGATAACCTAACACCCCAGCTACTCAAGAAATCAATACAATGTTTCCACTTCTTCATGCCTTTAAGAAAGGGTGGGCAAGTTGACTCAAGTGGAAGGAATACTTGAACCTATGCATCTTGATATTATTAGCTTATCTATGCTAAAATAATAAAAAATATCAATCAAACAAATGGAAGAAAATAGTTTCAATGTGAAATGCAAATATTAATTTGATTATGTGCAGAAATAGGAAATAAAGAATGACATTAAAATAGATCTCGAGGAAATTTATACCAAAAACTGACTTTGATTGAATGAATAGGGAGATAAGGCATGATTTGACGGTGGTTGATCGAGAACGTAAAAGAGAGTCGCCTATAATCAACCAAAATCGTGAAAATTGCTGAAATTGACAGAAAGAAACCAAAGATTTAAGGTGTCGACGATGATGATTGACAGAGTGGTGGTGTGGGAAGTGTCTTTTTCATCAGTGAGTGTAAAATCCAGAAAGATGTTCAGCTACCTCAAAATTGAAAATTGAGAAATATCTCAATAAGTTATGTCGTTATGGAAAAGAAATGAAATTGTAAAGAAAAAGTTGTCGATAACACTTTTGTACATAATGTAATGTTTCATATTATAAATAATAGCGAGGGTATCAAATCAAATTTGTCGAAGAACAGCAATGGTGTAATTCGGTCAAAATACTAGAAACCTGAAGATTTTGGATATATAGTCTAAATACCTAACGGTGAAGTCAATAGTACTTATGCTAAAAGGAAATGTGAAAGATGAAGTTGTCAAACATAATTCACGATTCTTAACATAATTATTTTTGCGAATACTTGTATAATTAGATAATATTTTCTGTGATAAATACAATTACAAGTTGTGAAGGGTTATTTGGTTTCCTGGTAGTTTTAGGATTATTGCTGATTAGGTTTTAGTTTCAGTTTAAATAAGTCCCTAGTCTTTAGGAAGTTGTTCACAGGTTTAACACTTTCTTCTGGGATTTCTGTTTTGATTTTTTTCTTGTTGCATCTACCACGTTTCTGTAAGCGTGGGCTGTTTTCTAGCTATACTGTTTATTAATGTAAGGCTATAAATAGCCACTGTTATTCAATAAAGATTTAAGTCATTCAATCCAATCCTTGTGCTTGAGTTCTTTGTTCTTGTTCTCATTCCCAACAAACTGGTATCAGAGCCCTCACTGGGCCTGAAAGAAAAGCCGCGATCTTTTTGAGTGATTTTCAAAACACAGAGTGAGGAAGTGAAAAGATGGCAGCAGAGTCAAGTAATTTTGCGCAACCTTGCATCCTAAAGTTTGATGGGGATTATGAGCATTGGAACATGCTAATGGAGAATCTCCTACGTTCAAATGAGTATTGGAGTGTTATTAAGATGGGGTATCCAAAACCTGCTCCTAGAGAAGTTTTAACTAGTCACAGAGAAAAACCTTGGCGGAGACAAAGTTGAAGGATCTGAAGGCCAAGAATTATCTTTTCCAATCCATTGACAAGTCCATTCTGAAGACAATTTCTCAAAAGGAGACGACAAAGCAGCTGTGGGATTCCATGAAGGTCAAGTACCAGGGAAACTCTAGGGTGCAGCGTGCTCAGCTTCAAATTCTTCGCAGAAATTTTGAAGTATTGGAGATGAAACTTGGAGAATCTGTCACAGATTACTTTGCAAGAGTGATGCTGGTGGCAAACGATATGAGGAATCTTGGAGAGAACATGCCTGATGTGAAGATCGTTGAGAAGATCTTGCACACACTTACTAAGAAGTTCAACTACATAGTGTGTTCGATCGAGGAGTCGAAAGACATCAATCATCTTTCAGTGGATGAACTTCAGAGTTCACTACTTGTTCATGAACAAAAGTTCAGAAAAAATGGAGATGATCAAGCACTGAGGGTCTATGATGAAAGAGTTGGAGGAAGAGGCCGAGGAAGAAACAATTACAGAGAAAGAGGTCATGGAAGAGGACAAGTGTTCAATAGGGCCACGGTGGAATGCTTCCAGTGTCACAAACTTGGACATTTCCAATATGAATGTCCAAGTTTGAACAAGGAAGCCAATTACGCAGAGTTGAATGAAGAAGATGAGATGCTGCTAATGTCATATGTTGAATCGCATGAGGTGAAACCAAATGATGCGTGGTTTCTTAAATCAGGATGCGCCAATCATATGTGTAGATATCGAGGTATGTTTACCAATTTAGATGAAAGTTTTCAACATTCAGTTAAGTTGGGAAACAATAATAGAATGGGTGTGGCTGGAAAATGGAATGTGAAGCTATTATTGAATGGAGTTAATCATGTTGTCAATGAAGTGTACTATGTTCCAGAGCTCAAAAATAATCTTTTGGGCATAGGACAACTACAAAAGAGAGACTTGGCAATCTTAATTCAGGGAGGAGTCTGTAAAATTTACCATCCAGAGAAGGGTTTAATCATTCAAACCTCAATGAGCGCCAACAGAATATTCATCCTGCTAGTACAGACTCAAGTTCAAGACCCTACACAAGCTCAACCAGAAAGATGTTTTCACACAAGCTCTCAAGACCTCTCCTACCTTTGGCATAGACGATATGGCCATTTGAGCTATAAAGGTCTAAGAATCCTGCAGTGGAAGAAGATGGTACGTGGACTTCCCAAATTTCCTGCCTCAAGCATGACATGTACGGATTGTATCAATGGCAAGCAACATAGAGATGCTATGCCGAAGAAAAGTACTTGGAGAGCAAGTCAGAAATTGGAGCTGATTCACGCCGATATTTGCGATCCTATTTCACCTGAATCTAACAGTGGAAAGAGGTACACATTGTGTTTCATTGATGATTTTAGTCGGAAATCATGGGTGTTTTTTTTGGTTGAAAAGTCAGAGGCACTGAATTTCTTTAAAAGGTTCAAAATAATAGTGGAAAAGGACACATGGATGTTCGTGAAGTGTTTACGGACTGATAGGGGAGGAGAATTTACTTCCAACGAGTTCAATGAGTTCTGCAGGCAAAAGGGAATCAAGAGGCAGCTCACCACGGCGTACACTCCATAACACAATGGTGTAGCCGAAAGGAAAAACAGAATAGTGATGAACATGGTCCGATCGATGCTTTCTGACAAAGGAATTTTGAAGACATTTTGGCCGGAGGCAGTGAATTGGACATTCTATGTTCTTAACAGATGTCCGACATTGGTAGTGAAAAGATATTACACCGCACGAAGCATGGAGCGGGATAAAACCCACGGTAGATCACTTACGAGTCTTTGGTTGCTTGGCTCATGTACACATTCCACATGTGAGAAGAGGTAAGCTTGACAATAAAAGTTTTCCTTGTGTATTTTTGGGAGTTAGTGAGGAGTCAAAGGGGTATAGATTGTTTGATCCTCTCACTAAGAAGATTGTAGTAAGTAGGGATGTGGTTTTCGAAGAGGAAAAACAGTGGGATTGGGATGTGTCTTATGAGAAGCAAATTCTTTTAGACTTAGATTGGGGTGAGAATGAAGAAAACAGTGAGGTAGATAGGGAAAGTGACGGTGGAGATGAAGATGTTAATGATGGTGAGGAGAGAAACGGTGGTGTAGAGATTAGTGAGAGAGATAGAACTAGAGATGAAGTAGAGGAAGATGCAGGGAGAGTGAGGGGTCCTCCGGTCAGGATGCAAGATTATGTTACTGGGGAAGGATTATCTGAAGATGAAGCAAACATGGCATTAGTTGTGTCAACTGATCCTATTCATTTCGAAGAGGCAGTAAAGAATGCAAAGTGGAGACGTGCTATGGACTGTGAGATCAATTCCATAAAGAAGAACAAGACTTGGTCACTCACTGAGCTGCCGGTTGGAGCGAAAAAAATCAGAGTAAAGTGGGTGTACAAAACGAAGTACAATGAGCATGGGAACATTGATAAGCACAAGGCAAGACTAGTTGCTAAAGGGTACTCACAAAAGCATGGCATGGACTACACAGAGGTTTTTACATCGGTGGCAAGGTTGGATACGGTGAGGATGATTATTGCTTTAGCAGAGCAGAAAAGCTGGAAGATCTTTCAGTTGGATGTCAAATCGGCCTTTCTTCATGGTGAGCTGAACGAAGATGTCTATGTTGAACAACCAAAGGGGTATGAGAAAAGGGGCAGCGAACATCTTGTTTACAAGTTGCGTAAAGCTTTGTATGGATTAAAACATGCTCCACGAGCTTGGTTTAGCCGAATCGAAGCACACTTCATCAATGAAGGTTTCCAAAGGTGTGACAGCGAGCAAACATTATTCACTGTAAAGACCATCATTGTAAGTGTTTATGTTGTCGATTTAATATTTACTAGTGATGATGAAATTATGCTGTCCGAGTTCAAGAGTTCCATGATGAGAGAGTTCGACATGTCGGACTTGTGGAAGATGCGTTTTTTCCTTGGAATTGAGGTGTTACAGAGGTCAGATGGTATCTACATATGCCAAAAGAAATATGCACTGGAAGTTTTGAAGAGGTTTGGTATGTTGGAGAGCAATTCAATTAATAATCCAATAGTTCCTAGATGCAAAATCAACAAAGATGAAGATGACATTACGGTGGATGAAACGTACTACAAACAATTGGTTGGCAGTTTGATGTATCTTATGGCCACCTCAAGGTGAAATAAAAAAGGAAAATAAGTACTTGTTCTGTAAAAAAAAAGGGATACATGAAGAAGGATGGTACCAAAATTCAGAAATGGCATGAGAACAAAGGTCATTCAATCTCTCTTTTTTGTTATGAATCTAATATGTTTGATGTTAATCATAATATATGGTGTATTGATTCTGGTGCTACAATCCATATTTACCTAAGAAAGCTAGTAAGAAGTGAGCAAAGCGTCTTATGAGGAAACAAGATGGGTTAACATGTGGAGGCTATTGGAACATGCAGTTTAGTTTTAAATAATGGCTATGTTTTAAAATTGGACAAGACCTTTTATGTTCCAAGCTTTTCTATAAATTTGATTTCAGTTTCAAGACTTGTACCTTTGGGATATTCTTTTAGTTTCAGATACATCTTTAAGTTTATTTTATAAATTTGATCTTGTTGGGAATAGTATTTTGTCTAATGGTATTTTCTCTATTAATTTTCAACATAATATTGATAATAATGTTATCCATGATAATAATGTTATCCATGTTCACATTGGTAATAAAAGTTGTATCGTGAATTAAGATTCATCAACTTGTGGCATCAGATATTGGAACATATCTCCATAGATAGAATTACGAGATCAGTAAATGATGAAGTACTTAGTGCTTCGGACTTTGCTGATTTTGAAACTTGTGTGAACTGCATTAAGGGAAAGCAGACCAATAAGTCAAAGAAAGGTGCCAAGAGGAGTACAGACATCTTGGAGACCATACATTCAGATATTTGTTATCTTGACATGGACATTCATGGTCCAAAATACTTCATTTCCTTTATAGATGATTATTTACGATACATATCTTTACTTACTTCATAACAAGAGAAAAACATTGTATGCCTTTAAGGTTTTCAAGCCACAAGTAGAGAAACAATGTGGTAGGCAAAATAAAGATAGTAAGAACAGATAAGGTGGAGAATATTATGGTAAATACACTGAAGATGGACAAGCATCTGGTCCATTTGCAAAGTTTCTTGAAGAAAATGGGATAGTTGCCCAATACACTATGCTTAGTTCTTCAAACCAAAATGATGTATCAGAAAGAAGAAACCAAACATTATTGGACATAGTGCGAAGTATACTTAGTAACTTCAAGCTTCCTAAATCCTAGTGCACTGAAGCTCTTAAAATGATTGTATGTATATTGAATCGAGTTCCAACTAAGGTTGTCCCAAAGACGTTATTTGAACAGTGGAAAAGTTGGAAACTGAGTTTGCGACATATGCATGTTTGGGGATGTCTGTTTGAAGTAAGAGTTTATAATCCACAAGAGAATAAACTAGACATAAGAACTATTAGTGGGTATTTTATTAGATATATCGAAAGGTCTAAGGGTTATAGATTTTACTGACCATCTCAGTAATGCAATGTTTCTTAAGAATGACTTAATCAGTAAGAGAGGCCAATTTCAGAAAATAGTCTCCAGAAGAGATCAACTTTCTACATTAAGTGAAAGATTGGTTATTATCTACAAACTCCTCAGGTTCAAACTGGTGTTGTTCAACCGATTGATAACTTCCACAACTGATGATGATAGTTATGTAGATCAAGTTGTTCACGATATGCCAAAAATAGTTGAACAACTAGTTGGACAACATGGCCCCCAAGAAAGTGTTGAACCAACATTAAGAAGATCTATAAGAGAAAGAAAATCTGCAATTTCAGACTCGTAGTCAAAGGATTTACTCAGTAGTCAAAGGATTTACCCAGTGCTTGTTTGGGATAAATTAAAATCCAATTAAAATTGAAAATATAGCCGTTAATAGGTCGCACTCGTCTAATAAAAGCAACAATAATGGCTAGTTTTTCAATTTTAATCTGATTTTAATCTCTACCAAACACACTCTCAAAATGAAGGAATTGACTACGAAGAAACCTTTTTTCCTGTATCCAAGAAAGACTCTTTACGTATTATTATGGGATTGGTTGCTCATTTTGATTTAGAGTTGCAACAAATGGATCCGAAAATGGCTTTTCTTAATGAAGATCTAGAGGGGGTGTATATGAAATAGCCATAAGGATTATCCTCTAGTGATGGTAACATTGGTGAGCATTGGGTGTGAAAGTTTAAGAAATTCATATGTGGATTGAAACAAGCCTCCCGTCAATGGTATTTAAAATTTCATGATGTTATCTCTTCATTTGGTTTCGTAGAGAACATTATGGATCAATGCGTATACCAAAAAGTTATTGGAATAAAATTTGTTTTCTTATTTTATATGTTGATGATATTTTATTTGCAGCAAATGATAAGGGATTGCTACATGAGGTGAAACAATTTTCTCTGAAAATTTTAACATAAAGGATATGGATAATACATCTTATGTCTTCGGCATAAAAATCTATAGGGACGACCTTGAGGTTTTTTAGGTTTGTCACAAGAAACCTATACCAATAAGGTTTTGGAGAGATTTCGAATGAAAGACTGTTCACCAAGTATAGCTCCCGTTGCGAAGTGTGATAGATTCATTTTTAACTGGTGCCCGAAAAATGATTTTGAAAGGGAACAAATGAAGAATATTTCATATGCTTCTATTGTTGGAAGCCTAATGTATGCTCTATTCTGCACAAGGCCTGACATTGCATTCATTGTTGGAATATTGGGAAGATATTAGAGTAATCCAAGTATGGATAGAGGTGGCAAAAGGGTCGAGTACCTCGTCGGCTTGGCTCGTCAAAGCTCGACCCATGGATGGCTCCAGCTCGTTTCGGGACGAGCACTCGAGCCCCGAGCCGAGCCTTGGTATGGATAGGGGTGACAAAAGGGTCGAGTAGCTCGTCGGCTTGGCTTGTCAAAGCTCGGTCCATGGACGGTTTGGGCTCTTTTTGGGACGAGCACGAGTTCGAGCCGAGCCGAGCCTTCATGAGCCCACGGCTCGTGGGCTCGTAAATAATGTGAAGAAAAAAGTTAAAAAAATTAATTGTTTTTTAAAAAGAGCTCATGGGCTCGACTCGTGAGCTCACAAGCTCATGGGCCCGAGCCGAGCACGACCCTTGAGCATGTGCCGAGCTCGAGCTTAGCTCGTTAAAGTGACAAGCTGAACTCATGGGTAGATGGGCTGAGCTGGCTCGGCCTATTACCACCACTAGGTATGGACCACTGGAGAGCTGCAAAGAAGGTGATGAGGTACTTTCAAGGGACAAAAGATTACATGCTTATGTATAGATGAACTGATAATTTGGAGGTGATTCGTTACTCAGATTCAAACTTCGCTAATTGTGTTGATTCACGGAAATCAATATCTGGATACATTTTATTACTTTTCGGTGGAGCTGTATCTTGGAGAAGTGCAAAGCAAACCTTAACTACTAATTCCAGAATGGAGGTTGAGTTCGTATCTTATTTTGAGGCAACCTCGCTTGGTGTAAGGATGAAGAGTTTTACTTCTGGACTTAAAATTGTAGATTCAATTTCTATGCCACTGGGGATATTTTGTGATACTCAACTGTAGTTTTGATGGTTAAAAACAAAAAAAGTGGTAGTCGAAGAAAACACATCTACATCAAGTATTTAGCTATAAAAGAACGTATTAAAGCTAAACAGTGATCTTTGAACAAGTTAACAATGAATTAAGGATTGCTGATCCTTAATATGATTTCATTGTATGGACCAACGTCATTAGTAATAAAACTCTATTTCGTTTCTTTCGTGTACACATTCATTGTTTAGAGAAATTTTATTAATGTTTGGACCTAGAATAAACGCAAGGTTTATTCATTAAGCTATATAGGCTAGTGTTAAGATAAACATTACATTGCGATACATAGAAGATAATACTCGTTCTAAGAGGAGCTAACGATGTGATTCATATATTTGTTTTTTTACTATAGGAAACTACAGAATTATTAGGCCAAGTGGAAGAATGGTGATTTTTTTCTATCTTGAGTAAACAATTTTTCGTATGTTTATATCAATTAGGTGGCCCATGAATTCTACCATTTTTTTTACTTCCATTCAGAATCATATCAATTTTGAAGTTCGTAAAATAGTCAATAATCCCATAATTATTGAAATTGAAATAAGGTAGACTTAATGATGGTAGAGCCTATGTATGGAACACGATTTGAGTCCCTAATTCTATTCATTCTCATTCAGTTTTCTTACACCATCGTCAAGGGATTGAAAAGGTATTAGAAGCACTCCAATCCAAGGTATAAAACTCCATTTTCGATTGCATAGTAACATCAATGGCTGGAGGTATATTTTCGGTCCATTTAGTTTCCACAATTGATCTATGTGATATTTAGGATCATAGAAGTATGACTAGATCATATGTATATAGTCTAACACATTTAACAATATCTTTCATTTTTTTGTGCAACAAATATTCTCAACATTTTATAATGAGGAAAATGATACTAGGAGATCAAGAATTAATTAAATGGTTAACATTTAATAATCTTTTGAGGATAAGATATCTCTCCTCAATTTCTGGGCATTCTTTTGGTCCCAAATACTTTGTATGCCACTCCACTGACAAGCAAGAAGATGATAATAACAACAATAATAATGATGATGAGATTACAATGATATACTCTAGGATTAATTAGGCTCAGGGCAATAGCTTTACGTCACAACTTATAGATTCGTTTACCAACAGACAATGTTACAAAATTTGACTAAGTCAAAATCTCACCAATTAAATAAAAAAAATCCCAATTTCTTTTTGAATTTAAGTGGTAAGGAGATTTTGACAATTTTAATTCAAATTATCACCACTTCATAAATCTGTAAAAAAATCTGTAAACAGTGATGTACAACAAGCATATTTGATAGGAAAAATAGTGTTTAAAAAAAATAAATCAAACACCAACTAAAAAAGGCCTCCATACACCACATTTTTGAACAGAAATTGATCCAGAAGAAATCTCCACATTTAGCCCTCTCAAGCGCCCCAAAGATTTTGTTCCACCATCTTCCTTCGATGAATTCCAATGTCCACGAGGAATAATACTGTGTTTCTCAGCAATGATGTGTTGCGAAGGACACGAAGGTGGAGAAAACAACTGGGTTAGGCAGGGTTTAATCCAAGAAAGAGAAGGTGAGAGATATATTTGAGGAAAGAGTGATGCAAGATAAAGTGGTATTGGGTGACAAGCGTGGGGAATGGGAGTTGGATAGGGGAAGCTAAAGAGGTAATTTGTGCTATTTGAAAAATGTATTGTTAAGGCCAGATGATAATCATTACATTGCCCATGACCAACAATAGTAGAATCAAACATTTTTCATTGTAGGGTAAATCATTGTCTCTGATAAGCCGAATGTCTTTATACGACTAATTTGTATTGTGACACCTACTAATACGATAAAAATTACAATTTGCTTTTAAAGATGGAATCTTGAAGACAAATGTGTATTCGTCACTCACCATGGGTTGGGAAAAGGTAAAAAACATTAAAATAAAAATGAAAATTACGTGGGCTTAGTGGTCCCCACATGAACTCATGTAGATCCGCATCTAACGACCAAGTACTAGACTTCCTCTCATTGGTATTTTTTTCCCGTACATTAGTATGTGTGTATTTTTTTTTTTTTTTCTTTTTTTGCTTAGTGGGAATTATTTATAAAGAAAAAACGGATTGTTTTGTGGGAAAAATTCACGGTTCAGAGATTTACTTTTAGGAAATAAAAAATCAGGTCCCAATGTTTAAAATTGCAAAAAT
>CAIGRT010203585.1:0-16337 GCA_903798405.1 Fraxinus platypoda | reverse complement strand
AAAAAAAAAAAAAGGAGAAGAAAGAAACCATATTTTCTCATTTTTGCTATCTTGTGTGGATTACCATTAGAAGTTGAACAATTGAACAGTTGTGCATTGCGGATCGTAATTGTTCTTCGTAGAATTAACTAAAGGTATTGTAAGAATTATGGTGTGACCCAAATTCTATTTGGAATCCTATCCAAACTTTATTTGACAAATTCTAGTTGAAGTTATATTTGGAAGCTCAATTGGGAGTTGGAATTCGTGTTGGACTTGAAGAAATCAACATATGACCATGGAGAAATTTTCGACTCCCTTTCGCTAGCCTACCGCTCGAGCAACACCATTGCAATTTTGTCTCGAGAGTTGGCACTTGCTTGGCGCCCACCTAGCACTTGAGCGACTAGTTGTCCGGCACATGCCCGTTTTCACATTTTGAGTATTCGTTTCCATCTATAACTCTACATTTACAGCTTTGGACATCCCCTATATGTATATAGCTCTTCAATATATTTTCGACTAAGTTGGAAACATTGTAAATACAAAATATTTGTATTTTTTCTCCATATTATAATAAAATATTTATTCTCTGCAAATTATAATGTTCTTGTGTTTTGAGATCTTTATTTCATATTGTGCATATAATCTCGTGTTTTTTTTCCAACAAATTGGCATTGGATTAATCCAATTCCAATTTAATTCTTAACAAATTGGTTTCAGAGCTTTTGATTTTGAAATTCTTGGGAAGATTGAAGTTTTGAACAAGTTAAGAGTTCAACTTGATTTTTCGTGATGACAACTATGAAGTATGATATTCCGCTATTAGATCACAATACATGATTCTCTTTGTAGCATGTAAACATAAATGCAGTACTCACTCAAATGGATTTAGATATGCATTGTTGGAATTTGACAAGATGGACTAACTTAGACTTTGGAGGAAAAACAATGGATGGATCGGAAGGCACTGTCTCAAATACATCATCATTTTTCAAATAATATTTATCAGAACATTTTGAAGGAGAAAATAGTCACTACACTATGTTTAATTGGAGAAATTATGCATGACGAAGAGTCTTACTAGCAAATTGCATCTGAAGCAACATCTATATTCTCATTATATGATAAAAGATACATCTCTTGAGAATTATCTATCTGCTTTTAAGAAAATTGTCACTGATTTGGAGACCTTGGAGGTCAAATATGGTGAAGAAGATTTGAGATTGATTTGTGTTCATTGCCCGCTTCATACATGTCTTTCAAAGATACAATTTTATATAGTCGTGATACTCTAACCCTCGAAGAAATTTATGATGCTCTATATTCAAATAAGAAGATGAAGTATCTTATTGCATCTGAACTTCATGGGGATGACCTTATTGTTGATGGTGATCGTTCAAGGGGCTAGTCAAAATCTAACTTCAAATTTTATAATTATTACTAGAAACCGGACACTTGCTAAACGATTATTATAAGTTGCAGAATAAAACAAAATTGACCGCAAATCAACAATCAGAAAACTTAAGTGGAAGCAAGTATTGCAGAAAATTCTAATAGTGATGGAGATCTTTTTCTTATGTCTAGCTATATTTCCAAATCAGACGAGATTGGGATTGTCGATACAGCTTGCACTTTTCATGTCTCCTAATCGGGATTCGTTTTTAACATATAAAGGAGTTTCAAAAGATGTTATGATAACCGATAATAATACACCTTGATAGCTGGTATTGGCATGGTCAGAATAAAGATATTTTGATGGGACAATTAGAATACTTGATAAAGTAAAACATGTTTCAGATTTGAAGAGAAATCATATCCCTTTAAGTACTCTTGGTTCAAAATGGTACAAGTGCACCGTTGAAGGTGGAGTCCTAAAGGTTAGAAAAGGAGCATGTGTTTTGTTAAAGGGACATTGAAAATCCTATTTATAAATCTTGTAGTGTTATACAGAATCTTTGAGCATTCAACATATTTTAAGAACTCAGGCGGATTTGGAGTTTGATTTTGTACCGTTGGAGTCTAGTTTGGGATTTTTTTTTTGAATAATACATCTCAGTTGAATTTGGAAGTTACGGTTAAATCCGCATTACCATCATTATCGACGTGTCATTGTATTCAGTTGCAAGTGACATACGCATTTTTGGCCATAAAACTCCACATAGGTACAATTCTACTAATTTAGTTGATGATTTCAATGCAATTAAGGGTGTTGATTCTAGTCAAAAATTTTCTTTTGATGCATTCATTTTTGGTGATTATATGTCAAGGCATGTTTCTGCCATGTTTGGTTATGACCAAGCTTAATGCTTGAAATTTTGTTAATATTCAGTTATTAAGTTTTACCCTAGTTGGGTGACAGAGTTTTGGAGAATATTTTTAGTTGGATGTTTTGATAGAGAATTTTCATTTGTGTTTTTGTTGAAGAGTTGAAATTTATTCCTTGTAGTAGCATTTGTCTCCGATGGAGAATCTTTGAAGTTTGGTCATTGCAGTGAAATTTGTGTCAAGGTGGAGTTTATTAGAATTAGGATGCGACCCTGGTTATATTAGAGTTGAGAGCCCAAGTTATAAGAAAACCCTACATAAGGCTATTAATGTTACCCGCACTGATGATGAGTTTATCTCCGATAGTCAAAGTGAGAATGCCAATTCTGAGGATGGTTTGAACTATATGGCCTTTGCTTCTATAGTTAAGAGTGAACATGTGAGGAAGAGAAAGTTGAGCACATAGAGTAATCTAACTCTTTACTAGAAGAATTAGAAGATGAAGGTGATATCAAAGTGGCATATGACCAGCTGTTTGAGGAGAGTCTGAAATAGAAAAAGCTAAATAGGTCCGCCTTAAAAAAACTGCATAATGTTGAATTAAAGAAGGAGAGACTAATGCTCAAAGTTGAGGAGTAAACTAGTTATGTGAATAAGTTGAAGGTTGAGAAAGATTAAGACTCCCGTGGGTAATCTAAAGAAATCCAATGCATAACTTCGTTTTTTTTCAAGTGGATCTAAGAAACTTGACAACATACTAGGATTGAACAACCATGTTGATAGTAGGGGAGGTTCAAGATATGATGAAACAAGTTCTCATGTTGCTACATCTTCTAAAATCACCATTATACCAACCTCTACCAAGACCAAGACCAAGACCAAGACCAAGAGTGTAGTAGTCCTAGGACAGAGATCATTTGTGCAACATAGGGTTCCTCACCCTAAGGTCCAAAACTTGAAAGATAGAATTCTCCTATGTTTATTCCCACACGTCACAATTGTCATGAGTTAAGTCACATATGACCTAGGTTTCACAAGCTCTTGTTTTGGAACAACAAATAGGACATCACTATTCATGTTAGGTTATTGACTAATCAAGTTAGTCACTTTGCTGAAATGATAAGTTACTTGACTAAGATAACCTCTTCTTCTAGGAATGTTTGTGTTAAAAAGAGTGAACTCTCATGTCAAAGTCATAAATTGGATTGCTTAATTACTCACATTGCTCTTAAAGGTAAGAGTGTATGTGTACCTTCTTGAGTAGATCTTTAAGTGCATGCATTTGCAAGTTCATTGTATCTACTTATTCATGTATAGATTTAAATTTTTTTTTTTTTTTTTTGCATTATCTTTTTAAATTTTAAAAAAAGATGAAAAAAAGTTTTTGATATTATAACACTTTGATATCATTGAACATGTTATCTTATAATCAAGTGCTAGTAAAACGAATAATAGTAAATAAAGTTTACATTGACTTGTTGTAGTACTTGGTATAGATTTTTTTCATATATCATATTCACTACACACATCAAACTCTTATGAGTGAGTCTTGACCCGTGTGCGAGAGATTTGAGATGATGGTCATCAGCGTGGTGAAGTGATTTTGAGTATCGATTGACCTTTAACTAGATGACTTAAGCTCTAGTATATTCCTATAAAAGAAAATAGCAATGAGCTTCAAAAGATTTGTTTCCCATGTCAATAGTGAAAGTGATACATTTTATACTTCTCTTCGTAGCCTTTATGACTCAAGTAATTAAGTTTGTTAGGGTATCTAAAACCTGATGTCCTATAGTCATATGACTTGGAAGTCATTGACCTCAAGCTCGTTGAAAAGGTCATTTAGAAAGCTATATCGAGAAAATTCTACAAATAAGATGTGAAAAAAAAGAGAAAAAAATGTATACTTACAAATACAGGGAGAAAAAGTTATACAAAAAAAATAAAAATTAATACAATCTATTTTGTTTAAAAGGTTCTAGTAGTGTTGGGTTTGACTTTCGTCATTTGAGGAAAATATTTACTAGTGATTTTTTATGCATGTTCTTTTTCACAAAATTAAGGTTTTGAATCTTTGTCGCAGGATATTTGTGGCATTTTTCAAACATTGGTCTCTTATATATTGTACTCCATATAAGTTTAGAATGAGTTGTGTGGGAAGAGTTCATTGTTCATGACTTATACCTATATACATAAACAAATAACTATTCTAGTTATCACATGATGTGTGTTATTGATGACATGAAGGTGAATTTGTTTAATGAAAAAAAAGAGATAATCATTCTCTCATTACATGTACTCCTCGATTTTTCAATCAACATGTACATGTGTATCTCTAGAACAAGTTTCATCAATGTGCATAAGTACTGCATTCAAACTTTTACTAGTTCGTCAACTTGTCAAGTTAGGTTGCTCTTTCTATTATTCGTGACAAAAATGGTGAGTGATAGTATATTTATTTAAGGGGTTAGTAGTATTGATTTAGGAGTAGTAATAGATTGAGTATTTTGATAAATTGAGTATTTTGATGTTTGGCTAGCAACATTTGGGATTCTAATATTAATATTGATATTGTGTTTGGTATGTTGTATAATAATGATATCATATTTATATGTTGCTAGTTTAGCTATCTCAGGTGTCATGTTTTAGTTGCTAAGTTATTGATGCAGTAGTGTTACATGTTTTTACTTGAGTTGTATATATGAATTAGGTGCTCTATTATTAGTTTCCTCGTACTTTTACACTTGTATTGTTTGAGACGATATGTTTCAGGAAACACTTACGACAAGCAATTAAGATGTATTTTGGGGTTTGAGTCTTTAGGTTGATAGGAATTAGATTTTCTTTATTGTTTAATTTTGAAATAAATAATTTTGTCACGGAATGTCAAAGGGGGAGTTTGTTAGGTCTAAAATGTTGGCAAGCTCTGTGCCCAAAATATTATTGAATCGAGTTGTAGTTAAGGTCTAGGTGTCAGGTGTTGGGAGTGGAAGGACTCAACATTAGCTTAAGAAGATCATAAAATGTCCAGGTCAATGGGATGCAATTAGAAGTCAAAGGAATGTCAAGTACAGAACATGTTATACTCCAAATTCTCAGCCATAGGTTAAAACCCATTTTTGCATAGAAAACATTCAAATTAGAAAAATGATATTTCTAGAAGAATTGTATCCATTTAAGTTAGATTTCCAACGAACTCTGAACTACCTCAATCGAATATTGGAAGAGAAAGATATAATAAAAATGCTGACAACTTCTAAGAGAGAGCTCGATGTTTGCTCGAAAGGCGCTCGAGCGATTTTAGTAGAGAAGGACTGCTCGATGTCCGCCTGGAGACCGCTCGAGCAGTCGTATTATTTGACCAAATCCTAGTTCGCGACTTTCTGATTTTTACAATCTCATAAAATCCCAAACACTTCATATTCTAAATACCCAAGCCATATTTTGGCCCAAACGGTGTGTTGAGCTTGTTTTCATTCAAGAAAACAAGGTTTTGAAGATCAATTACACAATCCAAAATTTTGTTGCCTAAATCACAAGATCAAAGAATAAAAGTTTCCAAATATCAAAACACCAAATATACCTTTTCTAGTTATCTGCTAGAGTTCTGAAGATCCGTGAAGTGATCGGAGTTTCAGTTTGTGAAAAACAAGTTCGTTTTAGGTGATTCACGAGAAGAAAAGAATTCAAGGGTTCTAGAGCTGATGTTGAAACACACAATTAGGGAGTTCTTCGATGATTACAAGTTTGAGGTTAGAGTCTACTAAAGTTTAGTTGTAATTTGGACCAATTCTGTACGTTAAATATTTTCTAGTGGATCTTTTACTAGCAAGGAGTGTCCGAGGTTTTTTATCTTTTGAAGAGTTATTCAAGGGGCTTTCTTTCGTGAACAAATTTCAATGTTGATTTACTTTACCACTTTAATATGGGTGCTCGATTGACTGGTAGAATTTAATTTGATTAAACTTCATCCAGATATAATAATTTGTGAGTTTTTGTACGTTATTGTTTGTTTAGCTTTAATTCCACATATTAAACCTATTCACCCCTTTTTAGGTGTTAGTTGGTTCGAATCTCGTCTATTTCACATTTTTTAGTTATCTACCAATCAGATAGACACTTCAAGATTATCTTTATTTCTAGGGAAGAAAAAAGGCGAATATCCCATCCCTTTTACTTATCTATTTATTTTTAATTATGATTTTAACTATTAAAACACAAAAGTAAAAGAAAACACAAGATTTGGGACATAAATTCAAGTTGGGACAATGTTTTTCCTTGATAACTTAATAGGATGAGAGAATAGGAGGTGGGATACTAAAAAATTATTTTGCAATTACTATTATTTCTATCACAAGCTGTTGAAAACGAAGATGATATTGGATTGTTATGATATTAATTCGTTCAAGAAAATACAAGATTATAGGTACAGTATGAAATAATTGATCACAATAACACAAGAAAAAATAATTTACAGAGTAAAGGATATTTCACTAAAATATGGAGAAATAATACAAAGATTTTGTATTTAAAACTTTGTCTAACTTAATTTAAAATACAATGAAGAGCTAAATATATATAAGAGACGATCAAAATCCTAAAAGCAGAGTTATCGATAGAAATGAATGCTCAAAATGCGTCAAAATGTGAAAAAGGGCTTAAGTTGGATGAGCCTCCACTCGAGCGCCAGGAAGGGGCCAAGCGGGAGGCGTTGGCGCTGATTGAGCGCGAGGCGGGCATCATCTAGCGACAAGCTAGCGGAAAGCGCCGAAAATTTCTCACTGGCCTATATGTTGAGCTCTTCAAGTCCAATACAAATTCCAACTCACAATTGATATTCCAAATAGAATTTCAACTAGAATTTACAAAATAGACTTCGAGTAGGATTCTAAATAGAATTCGGATTACACCCTAATTCTAATAAACTCCACTTTGACACGAATTTCATTGCAATAAATAAACTTTAAATATTCTCTACTTTGAGACAAATTCTACTACAAGGAATAAATTTCAACTGTTCAACTAAAATACAAACGGAATTCTCCATCAAAATTTCCAATTGGAAATGATATCCAAAACTCTGCCACCCAACTAAGGCAAAAGTCAATAACTGAGTATCAAAAACTTCCAAGCATTGGGCTTGGACATCACCAAACATCGCATACACAAGCCCTGAAATAGAATTACCACAACTAAATGCATCAAAAGAAGGATATTGGCTAGAATCAACAGCCTTAACCACATTCAGAACATTAACTAAATCAGCAGCATTGTACCTATGTGGAGGCTTACAATAAAAAATAGGTCTGTTACTAATAACTGAATATAATGGCACTGCCAATAATGGTGGGAAAGCAACATTATCCATGACTTTTAAATTTAACTGAGATGTATTCTTCAAAGAGGACCTAAAACTAGACTCCAACGTTACAGAATTCAACTCCAAATCCATCCAGGTTCTTAAAATATGCTGATTGATTAAAGATTCTGAATAACACTAGAAGACATATAACTGAGATTTTCTATATCTCTTCAAAAAAACATGGGCTTCTTTACCAACTTTCAGGACTCCACCTTCAATAGTGTAGTTGTGCCCCTATAATTCAAAAGTACTCAATGAGATAAGGTTCATCTTCAAAACTGGAACGTGTATCATTGTATCAAGTGTTCTAACCGTCCCATCAAATATTTTTATTCTAACTCGACCAATACTAGTTATCCTACAAGGTGTATTATTTCTTAATACCACAACACCTTTCAAAACTGTTTCATATGTTAAAAATAAATCTCAATTGTGACACATATGAAAAGTGCAAGCTATATAAAAAATCTAATTAGATTTGGAGTCATAGTCAGAAATAAGTAGAAGTTCTCCATCACTGTAACAATTTTCTGCAATTATGGCTTTCCCTGAAGTTTCTAATTGCTGATTTGCAGCAAATTTTTCCTTATTCTGCAACTTATAACAACCCTTTATCATGTACTCATTTTTTTTTGGCAACAATTACAAAATTAGAAGTTAGATTTTAATTTACCCATTGCACAACCACCATCAACAACGAGGTCATCTCCACGAACCTCAAATCAAACAATATGCTTCATTTTATCCTTTGAATATAGAGCATCATAGACTTCGTCAATGGTGAGAGTATTACAAATATATAAGATTGTGTCTCTAAAATACATACATGAACGGGTAATGAAGACAACAAAATCAAACCCAGATCCTCTTCATCATATTTAACCCCCAAGGTTTCTAAATTAGCGACGATTTTCTTAAAAGCAGTTAGGTAATTTTCAAGGGATGTACCTTATGTCATACAATGAGAATATAGTCTCTCATTCATATACAATTTGCTAATTAGGCTCTTGTCATGTATAATTGCTCCAATTTCAACCATAATATAACGACTGACTTATCCTTCAAAACTTCCGAAGAATATTATTTGAAAGATGAAGATGAATCTGAGATAGGGCTTTTTGATCCCTTCGTTGTTTCTTTTCCGACGTCCAAGTTTTGGGCATCCTATCAAAACCTAATACACACATCGTCCAAATCCATCTAAGCAAATACTGCTAGCATCTTTACCTGCCGAGACGAAAATATTTTGCTGCGATCCCAAAACAGAATATCATACTTCATGATTGTCATCACAAATGATCAAGCTAAGCTCTTAACTTGACCAAAATTTCAATCTCCCAAGAATTTCCAAGCCTTTGACTCTAATACTGGTTTGTTGAAAGTGAAGATAATATCGGATTGTTGATGAAAATACTAGATTATAGGCACAATATAAAGTAATTGATTACAAGATTACAAGAATAAAATAATTTGCAGAGTAAATGAGATTTCACTAAAATATAGAGAAAGAATAAAGAAATTTTATGTTTACAACTCTGTCTAACTTAGTCTAAAATACAATAAATAGCTAAATATATATAGGTTGAGTTATAGATAGAAAGGAATGCTCAAAATGCATCAAATGCGAAAACGGGTCTAGGAGGACGAGCCTCTCCTCGAGCGCTAGAAGAGGGCGAAGCAGACAGCATTGGCGGTAGCTCTCGGCACAAAATTTTGACGGCTTCGCTCGGTAGTGGACTAGCGGCTAGCTAGCGGAAAAGTGCTGAAATTTTCTCCTTTTGATCCATATCTTGACATCTTCAAATCCAATATCAATTCAAACTCCCAATTAGGCTCCCAAATAGAACTTTAACTAGAATTTGTCAAATAGATTTTGAATCAAAATCCAAATAACATTTCAAATAGAATTCGAGTCACATCCTAACATAAGTGGAAAGTTATGTAGCATGTCTCCATAAAAATAACATAAAAATCATCCATGTATAGTTCGTTCAGTGTATAAAGAGACAAAAGCTTTCCTCTGAAGTAGAGAAAGTGCAACACATTATAGTAGGAATTTAGTGACTATTGTTGAAAGGCAAAGTATTTAGTTAATCAAGCTGAAGAGAGAACCATTCGTGCTTGCCTATTTGTGATATTCACTTCTACTATATGTAATAACATGAGTTTATACAAGGAAGTTCAATTGGATATTGTAAAGAAAATAAAATATATTTAGTTTAGATTTTATTATCGCCTATAATTAATATATATTTTTTTTCAATTTTTTATTTTTGAAGGTAAAAACAATTTATCGAATCATGGCGTCCTAAACATGGGAAGAATAAATGACACAATACAAGTAGTCCAACAAGGCAAACGCCTATCAAAGGTAGCACGAGAAGCTAAAACATGGGCCACCTGATTCTTATGTCTGGTAATGAAATGACACATTTCACAAATAAGTTCTCTAAATAGAGCTACAATATCATATAATGAAACTGCATTTGGTGTTATGTTGAAGTTCGATCCGAGGCTTTGTACCAATCTAGGAGAGTGGCACCGAACTTCATGAACATGAAAAACCCGACTTTTGCACAAATGAAAGTCATTCCAGTAGTGCCAAAACTTTAGCATACCATACAGAGTCTTCCCAACAGTGAACGAGACTCAACAGCAAGATCCGCACCTCTGAGATCCCAAACTCCATAACTACTTTTCCCGATCAAAATAGATACATCAATGTTCAATCTGACATTCCCCGACATTGGAAGTAACCAATGGGATAGCAACTAGTGGTGCTACGTATGAAAACTAGCCGAGCTAGCTTGGTACTAGGGCTCGGCTCGTGTCAAATTGTTCAACTCAGTTTGGCCCGGAGGCATGTGAACCTCATGCCTCAAGCGGACCCACAAGTCCCTGGTATTTCTTTAGAAAAAAAATTGATTTTTGAAACCCTCATTTTTTGGGGCATGAGACAAGCTACTTTTAATGTAAAGTTAAAATTGTACAAGAACAAGTTGTTGTAATTTTTTTTTCTAAAAATTGATGAATGTTAAAGAAAATTAAAAATACTTACAAATTATGACAAACTCATATCTTTTAGATTGCGAAGTATTGATTTGTCCACTTCTTGATTGAAAAATCTACGTTTTGTCAAATTTAATGTATTTCAAAAGTTTTTGCTTCATCCGTTTCTAAAATACTAATAATGTTGTGAGCAAAATACCAAGATAATTTTAACGTTATACCGCTTGGGATAGGGAAGAAGAAGGATATATGTCATTGATTAACTCTATAAGAACTAAAGAAGTTTAATAATATTAAATAGTCGTCTTCGAAATATGTAACGATAGACTAGCGCTATCCCTTGGTATGGGGGTCATCAAACATTTGTGCCGGTCTTTTGGGTAAATATATCATACATTTCATATAAAGTTCTATTTATAATGGCATGTATAATTCGATATCCAAAATTTTATCTATTGAAAATCTAGTTTATGGCAAGTTGTCCCTCTAAATTAAACCTAGGTTCATTACATAAGCTAACAGAACAACATAGACAAATCTTCCCAATATTTTCTAAACTTAAGTTCAATCACTACTGCCATATACACCTGAACTTGCATCCATAACGTTGAAAAAACTTTCAAAAACTTTTTAAATTAAATTTCTCAATCATGTATTTGTAAATCAAATTTTGGACCATATGACGCGTTGTAACAAGTAATAATTGCATTTCCGTAGTCTTCATAATAAAGTTAATGACACTGCTAATTTTTCTAAATGCACTTCAATGAATTTTAGCCCATTTCTTTTAATTAATTGATTCGATTGATGTGATTTTATATGAGATTGATATTTAAATATTTTTTCTTAGAAAGTATTGATTTGATCCATAAACGGGACCAAATATGTTGTCTCCAAAAGCAGAACTCCGTATTTCTTCCAGTGAATTTCCAAATTGTTCCAAGGTAGCTAGAAAGAGATTCATTAATCACATAGAATTCGGTTCATATGTTCATTCCTGCTTGACAAGTAGGTTTTTCAGTCAAGCTTCTTTCCGCATTTGCACTCAAGGGCCAATCTCCGAACGGTCTAAGGAATCCTTTGCACGCCTTCGCTACCTCTAAGGAAGCATATATGATAAACAAAAGAGATATTTCATGAAAATCGGGTTTAAAGTGTCAAGTTAATTTATTAATTACAACTGCATTATCAAATGTAAAACTATGAATTTTACTCTTACATTCTCTAATAATGTTCATTAAATAATTAGAATATTTGAAGAATTATGAAGATATCCATTTACTTTAAAAACAATAATTATTTTATGCATTAAGTACATTTTATCTAAGTATTGTGCAATAACAACTATGTAACCTTTAAGGTTATTACCGAACAACAAGTCAAAGGTAAATGATAAAACACCATTATATTAACTTAATTCACTCATTATTCAAACCTTTTTTATTGTGTCAAGTAATAGTATTCGAATGAAGAGCATTTCTAGAATAGAATTTGTACATGGGGTTGAGATATTTCTTTATGAACTTGTTCAAATGAGCGCTTTCCACTATTTTAAGTAAAAACTCACCACTAGCTGCGAATATCAAATGATGAGTCATATAATATATTCGTTTGAATAAAATAAATAATAATTACATTTAAACTAGAGCTTTTGTAACTACACTACATTTTAAATGTAATGAAAGTTCTCAACTTTGCTCTTTTTTGCACTTATGTCCTCGATTTTTATGTCATAAATTTTTTCGTCGTATTCTTATTCTGTTCAATATGCTAAGAAAAAATAATAATTGAAGTTTGTGGATAAGATATGATGAAAAATTTAGGGATATAAGTGCAAATATAGGTAAAGATTGAAGTCTTTTATTACGATAAAAATGTGATATGAGTAATAAAAACATTGTGTACACATAATTACCCTAACATGAAACGTTATTTAGAAAGAATGACAAATTCATATTCTATTTTTTTCACTTAAAGAAAATATTATATATGCCAAAAAAACTCAAAAGAGAAAAGCAAAAAAGAACATCAGATTTATTTAGCTCCCACTTCATTGGGATTCAAATCAAATTTTTTGATAAAAGTTGATGAAATGTGTGGTTAAAACTAATTGTTAACTTTGACTTTAATTAAAATTTTAATGTTTATCAAAGAGGAGCTTGATCGAAGTTGACCAAATTTGTTTACACCCACTTTGCAACAATCGTTCATGTATCACACCTTCATAACACGTATCAAAAATGTTCATAGCATTTTATTTGTTTTAGTAAAGTCAAATGTACATAAAATGTGCATATAGTAATATCTTATTTGCAAATAATAAGTAAAAATACACAATTTAATCAAGTCTAGTCAACCCTTGTTCAAGTCATATCTTGTCAACCTTTTATCAATTGTTCCTTAAAATTCCGTAAATGTACGATATAGATGACAAGTAATAGCTTAAATTGCAAAAATGTGTTAGGAATCCAGCTACACTATTAGCTTATGTTATAATTTTGAACGTTAATCTTTTTAACATAATTTGTGTATAGATTGACAATTGATAATTCTACAAACTTATTTCTACGTACAACCCGAAATATCCCTATTCAAATTCGAATACATAGAAATGCATTAAATCTTAAGATTAGCAATTTAAATTTCATAAGTCATAAACGATTATCCTCAAATGCTTGTAGAATCTTATGTTGATTATCATGATGAGCTAAACGTATTTCTAACCTCCTGAAAACTAAACAAGACACTTATCAATTCAAAAGTTGGTCAATTATTCAAATGAGCATTAAACACATGATATCAATCAATCAAACACAAATCATGAATTATAAGATGAAGTCTTGAATTAAAATGAAAAATTAATGGTTTACATCATCATCTCAACATTAATGAGTTTAGCCCAACACACTAATTACACAAAATATGAAAAGAATTGAGTATTCATCACCGAAAAATTATTATTTCAAATAGATAATAGAGATTCAATTTTGCCTTGTTTCCCTGAATTCCTTAAGTTGAGTTTTCAATTAGTTTCCCTATTTTCCCTTGCTTCGAGTCTTCAATCTCGAGCCACAAATCTTCAGTCTTTGATGTTAATTGTATCGTTTTGTCTTCCTAGTTTTTTCTCCAAGTCCTAAGATCCAGAATAATGAATTTGACCTCCCAAAGTAGGTTACCTTCCCTGAAGAATCCAATTTAATTAAAAAATATGATTTTCTATGTCAGGCACTGTGCGATCACAGGCATGAGGCCTTGTTTTCTGCACTTAAATCTGTGGACCTTACGATCACATTGTTACCCTTGCGATTCACGAGGGGCCTTCTTTTTAGCCTTTTCATCTTGGTCCTTTGATTCAACTTTCCATTCAGCTCAAGTCCCTCCTAATTCCAATTGGGTCCTTTTAAATTCCAAATCATTTCATTTTAGCCCCACTAATTTATGTAAAATTGATGTCCTTTTCTTTCATTTTTCGTTCATGTTCTTCAGAAGCCGTCCGACATTGAGTTTCTCCTAAACAATCAATATATAAACAATATTAAATAATAATTCCACAAAAAGTACTCCTAAATATCCATCTTTGACTGCCTAAATAACTGTAGAAATTACACTTATCAAATACCACATAACATCAACATTTGTTCGTCCTCAAACAAAATCATCCACTTAATCAAACTAACAAACATATTATAAGAAATATAGTTAGATACATTTACATTTTGTCTCATGTTTAAAAATTGTACGCACAACTTATGAAAGGCTTCAAAATTATGATGCCAATACTAATTTCAACTTATCCAATGCTAAATTGACGTGTTTGTATAGCCAACTCAATCTCCATAAACTCATAAGTTTATTCTATCTTGACCCTAAATGGTCTAATATATCCGTTCTCGCTCATAAGTTACAAACTCTCCAATTTTTTTTTTTTTAAATTCTCACCTATATCGGGTAAGTTGGATTTATGACGACTATCCAAGAATTTCAATGCGTGAATCGAGGTTAAAGTTGAAATCAAAACAATCATTCATTCCATCTCAAGTTTGGTTGCAACTTACCAATGAAAATCACTATTTTGATGTGCAGTGATTCTCCTAAATTTTGATTGTTTCAACCTCCAATTTTCAATCGAGCTAATAATCCTAGAAATATAACTCACTGAACTAAGTGTCCAATGATTAATCTGGCTTATATCGCATATTCTGTTTCATGCACATAATTTTTATTTTTATAAGATTTTGTGTATTTCATGCACTAATTTTGATCTCTTTTGAGGGCTTTTTCTTGATATTTTCAATATTTGTTCTCATTGGGATCTTTGATAAGGTAGTTTTTGTTCATGAAACATGGCAACTTTTTTCCTTTTTCGCCAAGATTAGTGCAATACATTATTTGGACCCTTATTTGAGATTGAATTTCTAGTAAAAGATTCCTATTTAGTTTCATAATTCATAATCAACAAACAATCATAGTAATATCATCAGAAACTGGCAAAGTTATCCAATTCACATAAGCTCACATACAAAAGAAAATATTTTTGCAATTTTTTTTTCAAAATTTTCCTTTTCTAATAAACACTCAATACACTTCATAATCACACAAACACATACTATAGTATTCTAATAAACATATAAAAATAATTAAATATTTTTCACCTCAAAACCTAAATCAGACAATGCCCTCAACGTATCAAAATACATAAATGATAAAGAAATAGAAGGGTGAAATAGACTAGGTACTCCTTGTTGTAAATCGAGCTGTGGGTGTTGAAATGGAACCAAAAGACTCGTTCCCAAAGGGCCTTGTCGAGGGCCTGATTGTGTTATCTACACATGAATGTCGTCGAATTGGCCGATGCATGTGTCCAATCGCCTTTTGATATGTTCGACTCTCATGATGTGATCCTAATTAAGATGTAGTCAACTTAATTGACTGATATTCGGCTCAATAAGCAGTATGGTAAGAGTGGTAGCGGAATCCTGCTAAACAGTCTGTATATCCTGCTATAAGGCCCAAATTGCCCTCATATTCTCTATCACTGGGGTGAGAATCTGAACTAAATAAGTCAATTTGATGAGGGTTTCGGAGTTGGTGGTGGAATCGGAGTAGCTGCCTCAAGACCTACAATGGTCTTCTGATGTGCCTGAGACTGTTCTCTCATTTACCAGAATGATCGGAGTGATCTGACCATGGTCTTTTGGTCATTCAACATCTTGACATCGATCATTAAATATTTTATTTTTCTTGATCAAGTAGCATTTTCGCTAATTTTCTTATTTTTCATACTCTTTATACTCCTCCTATACTCTGTTTAGAAAGTCAAGTAATATTATAACAATATTAGAATAAAAAAACTTGACATCAAAGGTTTAAATATAATATTTTAGTTTCATTTAGTTCACCTTTTTTTAAATGTTATATCAATTTTAGTTTGTCTATTATATGAGAAATCAACAAAGAAAAAGTTATTATTAAAACTAAATAGATTTATACAAAAAATGGAAAATAAATTAATCTTTTTAAAATTAAATAATTTATTTTTTGAAATTAAAATTAAGAAGAAAAAACAAATAAGAAAGGAATATAATCATATATAAGGGTAAAATTATCCCAAGGGAGATATTTTTTGAATATAACTCTACATAATTATCATAAAGATCAGGACTTTTCTGAAATAATGTAACTCTGTCTTTCTTGGTAGGGCTACACAAAAAAACCGCGA
>CAIGRT010203576.1:0-12637 GCA_903798405.1 Fraxinus platypoda | reverse complement strand
TTAATTATAATTTGATAGCTCAAACCATCATTTATATCCGTTTCATCCAATTTCTCAATAAAAAACAGTGTAATGATGAATATACCCTTCTATTTAAATAAAAAAGCTAAAGAATTAATTGCAATTATAGTCCCAATTTTTTAAAAAAGTACAAACGAGTCCTAAATAAATTATTAAAGAATTAGAAATAAAAAAAATATATTTTTTTTTATTAAAGTATGAGGGTGTATTCTTTTTTTCATAGTTATTTACTGAGAAATTGGATGAAAATTGATGGAAATNTTATTAAAGTATGAGGGTGTATTCTTTTTTTCATAGTTATTTACTGAGAAATTGGATGAAAATTGATGGAAATGATGGTTTGAACAAACAAATGTGTAATTAAAGGGGAAAATGCAAACAAAAAGAAAAAATGAAAGGTAGGGACTTTTTCACGATAAAGGTGAAAGATATGGACATTATGCACTAATTACCATCTTAATAATTTATTTGGGACTCATTTACGTTTTTCAAAAAAAAATTGGGACTATGATTACAATTAGTTTTTTTCTTTTATTTTATTTAAAGAAAATGGTATTTTTGTCATTTCACAATTTTCTAATTGAGAAAATTGATAAAAATGACATTTTGCTCAATGAAATATGAAAATAAGGGTAAAAATGTCAAAAAATAAAATGTATAGACGTTTTTCACAATAACATTGAAAGGTGGGGACGTTACGTGCTAATTGCTCATTCCACAAAGTTTGGACAATTTAGGAGAGTATGCCAAAATGAAAGGTTGTGAGAGTTTTGCACCAAAATAAAAGGTTTAGAGGTATTGTGTCAAAATAAAAGGTTGGGGATGTTGCGCCAAAATGAAAGTTATGAGGGTATTACGCAAAATAGGTAACGTTAGGGGGTATTGCGCCAATTACCTTTATATTATCGATCATCTTTACTTAACTAATATCTAAATTAATGACATTAGATTGTAAGGGGTCTTTTGAATGTAAAAGATTATCCAGAGGATATTCCATCAAAATGAAAAAGATAGAAAGTAAAAGTATTTGATTGTATTTATTTTTCATGAAAAATATCAATTTTTCGCCCAAATTTATATAGTCACCCGTTTAGTGCCTACCAAAAGAGAAACGTAAAATTTGGCAAATAGAGATTTTAGCATTTAAAACAATCGTGTTATATATGATCAAATTGAAATGTAATCACCTCGATCCATCCAATTATCCGAATCTACTATGATGCTGATGGCATCCCAATAAAGTTTTGACATCTCACCAATTTGATGTGTCAAAATTTTAGAAAAATCATCTCCATTTCCCAATTCTAACAGGGTTTTGTACGTTTCGCTTCAAAACTAAAAACTACCCACACAGTGACTGAGAGATAGGAGCGAGAAAAATGGGGTGGATCGGAGAGCAGATCGATTCAATCAAATCTCTACAGTTCAGACAAGTCCTCACGCAAGCGATTAGCCTCGGTTCGTTAGTTAATCCTTTCCATCAATCTGTATCTATGCTTGTGATTTCGGATGCAGGCGTACAGTATTTTTGTTCTGCTTAGAATTTCGTGAAATTTGATTTTTATTTGTTTGTTCACGTTCAATTATTATTTGTTCGAGTTTGAATTTTAACATTTTCTCATGGAGTTTAGATTCTGGAATCGAAACCCCTATGCATTTTTGGATTCGAAGTTGTTAAATTTGTGATGAGTTTCTATGGTGTTATGGGATTTTTGTGTAACTTAGAATTTATACAATTAGAAGTGTTAATGAAGTAAGTGGAGCTCTTCTAGTTCTCACGTGAAATATTATTTTGCATAATTTATTTTAACCTGTTGGAGCCCCCATTGAAGAATGTTTGAAAATAACAGAGATAAAAATGTATTTTGGAAATGGCGGGGATCAAACAAGGGCTTAAAATTTAACATTTTTGTGTTATTTATACTGAAATACTGAAGCCATATGTTGAGTGATTCATATTGAAATCTTGTGTTCCAAACTGCATTGAACTAAGAATGGCGACATCAATTTGCAAATCTCTTGGAGTTAACCACTGGTGGTAACTTTCCCTTTTTCTGTTTGAAGATTACAAATGATCCTAGTTTCCTGGATCTTATACAGAACATGTAGTTTTTGTATTGCATTCCTGTTTCCAGACCTTTACGGCTTTACAGTTAGTTGTTTGTGAATTGGCTTACAAGGATTTTGGTGTTACAGAAGGTTGATTATGTTCAGTTCAGCTATAAAATATATAGGGTGTGTTTGAGCCACATTATTTTGGAAGAATGTATTTTGGAATAGTAGATTGATGGAGAATATGTGATTGAAAAAGAAGGAAAAATTATTGATGTGATGAAAAATATTATTTTATTGAAAAATGTGTGGTTGAAAATGAGTAGAAGAATGAGAATGAAAATTTTAATTTGGATCAAACAAGGGCTCANAAAGAAAGAAAAGTTATTGATGTGATGAAAAATATTATTTTATTGAAAAATGTGTAGTTAAAAATGAGTAGAAGAATAAGAATGAAAAAAATAATGTGGACCAAACAGGGGCATAATGTTTCTTTTTCATGCCACAAATTTTATGTGGCATAAAATATCATCTTTCCAGAGGAGTCTTTTAGATGCTTCACTGAAACTTATGTACAATGCTTTAATTTTCCTTATCATATAGCAATATTTTATGGTGCCAAATGTAATCTCTAAAAGTAAATTTTACTACTAGATCCATTCATCTTTAATGTGTATAACAACACATGAGTTCTTCTTTTCTTTTCCTATTATTTCAATTCATCTTTTCTCTGAAGAGTCAAAATTATTTTTTTAGTTTCATGCTGTCTCTGCTCTTGACAAGCTGTTTAAATTTCCTTTCAGGCATGATTGTGACATCAGCACTTATTATATGGAAAGGATTAATGTGCGTCACTGGAAGTGAATCACCCGTTGTTGTTGTGCTCTCCGGAAGCATGGAACCTGGCTTTAAAAGGGTGAGCTATCAATAGTATCTCTTCTTCCTGCTCAATATGATGTTAACAACTTCAATGAATCTGTCAACTTTCGGCATCTAACTCTCAAAGGGATTCATGTCAACCCAAGTTATATATGTTAGCTAACTGATTATGTGTATGTGTGTGTGTGTGTGTGTGTGTTAATAGTTGATTTTTATCCACTGTGTAGTTGAGTGATTACTTTTGCTGCTAAACTGCCCCCTGGTCACTGCCCTCTTTCTTGGGGCTGATTAGGTCAAGAGTATTTATTGTGTAAATCGATTTGTACTCCATGCTATACTGGAGTTACACTTTCTAAGACTTCACTATTTAGATTAATGCCAAATCTTTTTAGCTTCTTCTTTCATAGATTGAGTTAGAGTTGTTATTAAACAATCAAAAGGATCTTACCTCGTGCCAGTTTTCATTGACAAACAGCTATTATGTTGTTTTTTTTGTTGATTATGAGTATAGCTCTACATATACTTCCTTGCATCTGTGTATTGCTAGTTTCATAAGCTTCTTATTTTGTTATAAGATTTCTTATTTCCTGCTCTCTCTGTCACTTAGTCCTTCGATTGCTTTTGATATTAATAATTTACTTTTGTGCAGGGTGACATCTTGTTCTTACATATGAGTAAGGACCCTATTCGGGCAGGGGAAATTGTGGTGTTTAATCTTGATGTACGTTGTTCATTATCTTATTTTGTTTGAGTATAATTTTTTTTTTCATATACTCAACTATTCTTTCTAAAGTTTTCTTATTCAGTTCATGGAGAAATTTTCCATATCGTACATTAAGTCAAATATACTTGACAATAATGGATAACTTTTTTTTTTTTTTTAGTAAATAAATAGAAGAAAAATAGAGTTCATTTAGTAGCAGCAGAGCAAGTAACTTGAAGTATGAGATATTGTAACCATCATTTTCTTAATCACTAGCAACCTTCCCCACCTTGTGTGTGCTCAATCCCTTAATAGGTACAAGCTAAAAATAAATTTATTTTTATGTTTGAATGTTTTCTAATTTTGTTTTGAGTTTCTTTAAATATATGAAAAGGAAAGTTATGACAACATATTATTTGAAGTAAGGATTTTGGGGGTGGAGGAGTACATCTCGTGTGATTGTTTGATACATGTCAAGCCACACTAAACATGTGTGAGGGAAACTGGGAAATAGAGAGTTTATCCTACGCTGCTGGTTCTTTCTGTAAAGAGTGTAGTTCAATGCCTGTATAATTAACGAGACAGTTTTGAATGGTTGATAGGAAATGTATATTGAGTAGCTAGAAATCTACACAATGTAGATGCTTATGGTTGAAAATGATGACGAAGGAAATAAACTACAACCTCCTCTTTAACAGTGAATTAATAGTTATTATATCATGAGAAAGTGGAAATATATTGATTGTTGAGAGTATTTTATAGAGTTTCAACTTTTGACACACTTTGATAAACAACTTCTCTGCAACTACTCTAATAGAAAACAATAATACTACTTGCACTTCTCCTCCAGCCTGTATCTTTTTGTATTACTGTTCCAGAGAAGGACTACATTTATCATTGATAAGGAAATTTTATTGTATAACATGTTTAAAATCTTATATGAAGGTAAAAAAGACGCTATAGGACATCTACTAGAGGAAAGAGAGAGAATATTTACTAGATAGAAGATGGCGCTCCAGAGGAATGAATCAAAATTCCTGTTTATAAATGTACGGATGATTGTTAACTTTAAATATTTATCCAAAAATAAGGAGTAGCAGCTTCAAGAATATATTCAGTTTGAAATCAGTAAAATGTCAAAGGAGAAGGATGGAAACACGAGGAACCTGCAGAACTAAAATAGCCATATAAATGAAACAGTTGAAGGAGATAAATTGAGTGAAAATTGATTGAAAAAGTTTGGAGAACTCAATGAGAACTCATTAATTCAATTATGACTGAAAAGTAGATGTGCCAACTGCTGATCTTTGGCAGATATAGTAAATAAAAAGCATTCCAAAATTAGAAACGGGCAGATGAATGGATTAGCTGAAGCAGATTAATTGAGAAGATATTGTTCATGGAAGGTTGTATCCAGTGCAAGAGGTTCTAGCCATTGCATTGTCCATGGAGGGCTATACTCACATAGCCTTACCTCTGCACGTTGGGAGGATGTGGATGGAAAATTATTGATTGTCAGTGGTAAAAAAAACAATGAACACTAGAAGTACTTGGGGATTTAAGTGAAATGATTGACATTTGATGGTTTTAGATATAAAACGTTGACATTTGAATGAGCTGCACTTCATCTATCTGAATGAAGAAGCAAGTTTAAACTAATTGCCTTAAGAGTAGTAGAAATATTCCTTAACAAAATCAGTTTATTGAATGTACAGTGTTTCGTGATTCAGTCTTATATTGCTTGATCATGGATAAATTTTTGTTTTGTTAATGATTTGGAACATAGCAGTGGATTCTTTTACTTTTGAAAGCACTTGCTCTGAATTCAAAACATCCACTCTAAATACGAGCTCCAGGAATTTAACTTAATTTAAAGGAATTTTCCAATTGCTTTCATCAGTTAGGTATCATGTTTAGGCATTTGTTTTGACAGTGTTGATCGATCTCTTTGCTATATTTTCCTTCTTTTTGTTTTGTGACAGGGGCGGGAAATTCCTATCGTTCACCGAGTCATTAAGGTAAGCATATTAGTGAATATTTTCCTTTTCATTATTTTCACGTAACATTTGTATTTTTTATTGGGACTTGTAGTGCTTGATATTTTTTAATATAAGAACGAATAATGTTATTTAGCACTAGTAGTGTTAGAGCACCAGTTTAGGTGGTCACATTTGATAGGTGCAATTAAATTGATGTTTTGACTTTGCATTTAAATGAACATATCTTTTAATGACATCTAATTGCCATTTAGACCGGTGCTAAGCACCAGTGGTGATAAATAACATTACTTATAAAGATCTAAGAAGGATTTTTTGTTGTAATGGGTAAGTGGGAAGCAATATTAAGTTTCTTGTATAGGATAAGTGGGAGAATGATAACGTAACTGCTAGTTAAGGTTGGGAAGGAGAGAAGGTAAATGATAATATTACTACCTTACAATTATGTTACCTCTAAACAACGTGGAAAAGAAAAAAGACATGGGGAACATTAGGTGTAAATGCAGAAAATCTCTGTTTTTTATCTCTCAAGGTTATAGAAATATTGTACAAAGCCCTTAAATTGTTTCTTCTTGTTATGTATTCTTTTCATTTGTTTCACGTAAAGTTTTACTATTTTTTACATACTGGAAAGTCCGAAGATGTGAAGCTGGTCCATCTCTCTAATTAGCTTCACAAACGATAAGATTGAATTTGATTTGTGAAGCAACTCGAAACTGGGATTAATTAATTGTTCTACTATTTATTTTTATTATTTTGTTTTTACTCTGTAATTAATATTTATAGTTTGGGATAGTTTAGTCTTTTTGTTTAGCTTAAGGTTTTCCTCAATTGTTTCTATTTAAACTGTTGCAAGACAAATAGTCTTTCTAAGTTGTTTTTGATAAACTCCTAATGATGCCTTCAATACCACAATTGAGTGCATATGAAACTCTTGTGGAAGAGATTAAACGAAGGGAAGAGATGACACGATTGCGACAGTTGTTGGACTTGGTGGTGCAACAAATCGCTATTATGATGGCTCAACAGGATTCGTGTTGGTAACGTTGGGTGGCCTGGACATGCAACCCCTGCTTGTCCAGTTAAAAGGCTTCCGACAATGGACAGTACAGAAACCATCCAAGGGGTGTGGCGGTAGAGGTTAGTATGGGAGACGATTTGGATCCTGATGTTGGGACGGAATTTGATACAGATATTTACGCTTCCTTTCATCCTAAATTGTGGGATGTTGATTTAGGCGAGACGTATGATGGCCCATCCATTTTTGACACAGAAGATGGCTATGCAGGTGCAAAGTACTCAAAATTCAGCAGAATCTTTTACTGGAGCTGGCAGATTTAATTGTATTCTAGATGATATGTGGGCTAGAATCATGGAACCTGTATGGCAAGGTTGGAGGAGGGAAATAATCCAGCTGAATTGGTGAATCAACAACTGTTTGTTGGCTTTAAGTGGTGAGCAGATAGCGCCATGCAGATTTAATTGTATTCTAGATGACATGTGGGCTGAAATTATGGAACCTGTTATGGAAAGGTTGGAGGAGGGAAATAATCCAGCTGAATTGGTGAATCAACAACTGTAAGTTGGCTTAAGTGGTGAGCAGATAGCGCCGTGCAGAGATCCTCATTTAATTGTGCAAAGAGATAAAGTATGCAGCTTAATTACATTGCTGAGTTATTTGCGGTTGGGTGCGATAGTGATGTGCCCAACAATTGCAAGAGATTCTTTTTGACTCGTTGAAGACATTATTTTATTGGACCAAGTTGTTGAGACAAGGAAGAGAATTGGGAAGTCATAGCAATTAAGGGCAACCAATGAACTTTGAAATGGCCTTTGCATGCTAACTGCTTGTGTAATGATACTTCATGATTGAAAGAAAGTAAGAGAGCAACCCAATGTCGGGATGAATAGGGAAATTATTGTTGATTCTATGGTGGACAATATTTGTACTAAATTTGATTGTCGTCAAGTTGATGGTGTGGGAAAAATTCAAGTTAGAAAGGGTATTATAGATGTCATGACATCAACCACACTTGGAGCATGAGGTGATTTTGACGAGTCTTAAGATTTGAGGATGAATCTTCTCCAACCCGAAGAGAATGATGCAACTTGAAACTGGGTTTGAATTAATTGTTTTACTTGTTGGATCCGACTCCATGGATCCCAGAAATAGTTGTTAAAAAGTGCCCAGCCATTTTTTATTATTTTGTTGTTACTCTGTAATTAAGATTTAGTTGGGGATAGTTAAGTCTTTTTGTTTAGTTTAGGGTTTTCCTCAATTTGTTTCTATTTAAATTCTTGCAAGATAATATCCATTCTTGGTTGTCTTCGATAAATTAATACAAAACATTGGATTTTCTCTGATATGCGATCTCTTTCCTGTATTTTATTGAATCAATGGGTTTAGATTAAGGTGTTATTCTCCTTTCTTGATGCTTGCGCTACATTACTTTGCATTATTTTTATCAGTTGTTCTAGTCACAATTTAGTCACTGTAATTTTTTGGTAAACTAGTTTGACATAGAAGACTCAGATTACTAAAAATTCCAATATGGTTTCCAGTATTAAATTGAAATGTATTTGACTTTGTGTCCATTTGCTAACCAAAGTCTACATCTTGCTCTTTTGGGAGGGCTAGAATGAAGGCAGGTGAAATTCCAGCATGGTGTAGGTTATTTTTTCTTTCCGACAAAATTAGTTGAACTCAAAAGGGAAGACAATATGAGGATGTAAAACCTAAATCAGAAAAGAACCGAAGTCTGATCTAGTCTTTGAAAAAGAGAACAATTTTTTTTTGCTGAAACTGTAGTTATATTTGAATACCCTCCTTTTAAACTCTCACCGAAACTTTTGTTCCAATTCAAATGGGAGTCACTTCCCAGAGGTGTCATGAAGTATGTCATGTTGCACAGACACCCAAACTGGCTGTAGTGGTTAAAAGTTAGTCCACTTACACATTTTTCTTGCTATTCTGTAGTTGTAAGGAGTTATTTCATCTTCCCATTGTCTAATTTCCCTGTATTTTTAAATTAAAGATAATATTGTTCTTTTCTTTAGGTTCATGAGCGCCAAGACACAGGAGAAGTTGATGTCCTGACAAAAGGTACCATATATTTGAATTTTTAAATTTAGAAAGTTATATCATTGCTCTTTTGATTTATATTTGAATCAATTTCAAGTTTAATGTATTTTAATGGTTATCGATTCACTTTACAATTGAGCAATTGATTTGCTCCTATACATTTGTCACAGTGAGAACTTATTATTTATGCCTATTCTTTGTTTGATGTCACAGGAGATAATAATCTTGGAGATGACAGACTTCTGTATGCTCAAGGTCAGCTCTGGCTGCAACGGCATCATATCATGGGGAGAGCTGTTGGGTGAGTTGACAGTTTGAAATGTCCTTGGACATTTTTATATTCAAGGAGCAGCTTGTTTCCTATATTATTAGCTCTGCTTAGAAGTTAGAAGAATAATTTTTTTTTGGTTATAATTCACTAACTTTTTATGTGGTTTATGATGAATAACAAAATTTTAAATCTCCTAACAGTCAGGAAAGACTCGAATCCAGATGAACTTAGTCTATTTGATAGCCCTTCTCTATAACACCAGTAGACATGTATTTGCTATGCGCGACCCAGTTAAGTACCTCTGATGCTTGGACTCTTCAACATGGCCGGAGTACCCGTGTCGACACGACATGTGTATGGATATGGGATATGTGTAGTATCCTTCAAGTTTCAACCTAACACGGTGCTCTTTTTGCTTCTTCTTTCTTTTTCTTCTTTCTGTCTTATTTCTTTTTTTTCTTTCTCTTTTCTTCTTTCTCATTTTTGCTCTCTATAAACCTAGTGCTGCCGCCGAAACTGCGGAGAAAGGCGGCGGTGTTAGGTTTTTCCTTCTTCTTCTTTCTTTTTTCTTTCCCCATTTTTCCCCCCTCTTCCTCTCTGTATCGGTGGTTTAGGGTTTTCTTTGTATAAATTGAAAATGTGTTAGTGCTCCACTAAGTCCAAATTGAAATCAAGTCCTTCATTTTCTATTTTATATAATATTTAGTAATTAACTTCCCATAATTGAACACTAAACTCCAAAATTCTATTTTATTTGTTTTAACCTCTTATTCAATACCAATTTCCTTCTTTGTAAACAATTGATTTTGGTATATTCAATATGACATCTTTGTTAGTAAAAAAATTGAAATTTGAAAGAGATACCCACGTACTCGTATCCGAAATTTGAACTATTTTTAGTCATGTGCCCATATCCTACATTTTATAAAATAAAATATCCAACAATTAGATACATACTCGTACCCGAGTCCGAGCACCTCAGGTTCTTAATACTGACACCATAAATAATGGGGATGGTAGGGAAACCACTGTTCCACAAGGAAACTGTTGATGAGCTTGCTTTAGAAGATTCTAACAATGTGCCTGAACTAAAGTGACTAAGTAATGTCAATAGTAGCATCTTTTCAAGAAATTACCACACTTTCTATGTCAAATTCCCAAAATATTAATACTTCAAAAAGAAATCAATGATCGATGGTAAGACAAAAGGTTTCCCTAAGACTGCAAACAAAACCCATCTAGTTCACTAGAAAGCAATTTGAGCACAATTTACCTGTTACTCCATGCTTCCGATGCGTAACATAAAAATTTGGGAAAATAGACTTGGGCCATCTCCACTCTAGTAGCTGATCAGAGTTGCTAATTTACTCAAGAGCCAGTTTCAATGAAACTGGGAAGGATATTAGGCTTCTGAATGACTTGAAAGGAAAAGGAGAAAGCACCTGGAATTGAGTTACTGCCTTCATGAAAATATACCAGGACTCTCCAGCAGCTTGGTTCCCAAAACTGGGGAAGAAGAAAATAGAAGGGCAGTAACAGTTCTATCAAAATGTGCAAGATCATTTACATCTCTGGAATGTCAAATTTCCAAAGAGTAAAAGCCCAGTCTCAAATTAGCGATTGAACCACGCCATCATTAACCCATATTAAAACCAACTGGTGTCAAGTGGAGTAAGAAAGCATTTTCTCCTAACTAAAATCATTCCCACGTGCTTTCTGCTTCCTTGTTAGTCATTTGTGTTGGCCACGAGCCTAATAATGCTGGCCGGCACAGCCCACATTCCTTAATGTGCCAGTTCATGGCACACTGAAATTGGGCTGCAAGTGTGGAAAGGGTGTGAGCTGTGGTGGGCCAGCTCAGTTTACACCTGTAAATAGGTTTGTTGGTGTGCAACTATGATGAGCTGCTCAAGCTGTGCAATAGGTCATTAAGGTTCAGAAATTATAAATTAGCCTAAATAATACTTGAACTCGCTCATTTATTTTAGGAACTGAGCTTGAATGAGCTTTACTTGAGATAAATATGAGGTGGTTGAGCAGCATGATTCATTCACTTATTCTAATGCTTATAGACTCCGTGAGCGAATTGAAGTTGAGTTCTAATAGGTTATTAGCATACATATGTAATTAGATCTCGGATTATTGTGATTCCTGGTACAATTTAAATTTGTTTTGGACTAAGATCCTCAAACTCAGAAGGATAGTTATCGGATGTCGATCTAGTTGTCAAACCTATGAATCATCCAAGTGAGTTGTACATCTTGACTCTTCAGTATTGATTTTATCTATTTGTGTTTTTGCTGGTCCTTTGATGTGTTTGGACTTAGGTTACTAGTTAGTGAGAAATGTTAATTAGCTTCACATGGTTTTGATTCTAACTTTTTTCTTCTCATTATTCTGAATTCCAATGCACCATCGGCTCTCGTGTTTCTATGTTGCAGATTTTTGCCGTATGTAGGTTGGGTGACTATTATAATGACGGAAAAGCCTATCATAAAGGTTTGTCTTTGATAGCAATATATGAAATCCATACTCTTTTGAGTATGTAGTTGTTTGCATGAAATGTTGATTACTCCCCACCCCGGCTCCCATTCCTGTTTCGTGATTTCATGGTTGGTGGAGGAGGGTACAGGAATTTCATGTTTATTAAGCCTTTGTTTGACATCCATTAAATCAAAGTTCTTTTTTTTCCTCAAACTCATTTTCAACTACAAATTCACACAATAAAAATATTTTACATTAAACCCAATTTTTTTTTCGCTTTTTAACCATACATTCTTTAAAAAATCACTATTCCAAAATTCATTTTTCCAAAAAAAAAAAACTCATTTTAATGGAGGTCAAACGGGCTAAATCATCAGAAAAAAGCAACAGCAGGTTTAGTGTTTGACTTGGTTTGCATCTCTTGCAGTATATTCTCATAGGAGCTTTGGGGTTGCTAGTGATTACTTCGAAAGAATGATGGTTGTGAAATTGGTACGCACGCAGACTTCAAAAACTTGGCAGATCTCTCTCATTTTGTAGACTGAAGAAACTTAAAGGGAAACAGAAAACACTTTCTTAAATTGGAATGTGATATTCGTCCTGTTTTCTTATTCTCTCCTTATTTCTTAACACTTTTATCCTGAGTAGAGTTGTCTATGGAGAATGTTGAGTCGGAATGAAAACCATGCACAAGTCAAATTAGCTTTCCATGAAAAAGTCCACCATGAAAAAGGGGTGGACGATCGATCACTCTGATATCCTAAAACAAACTTTGCAATTTAAAATTCAAATGAAGTGAGTTTTTCGCTTAATTGTTTTGGAGTTGGGTGGTCATCTTGAACATAATAGAGAGCATCTCCAAATATTATGACACTTATAATAAGTTGATCTTGGGAATCTTCATTCGAGCACGCGTTTGATTTATTTACATGAAACAGTTATGGTGGAATTATTATTTTGGATGATTTAACTTTTTTTTTTTATCAATGGTTACTTTATTAAACAACTTGACAAAAATCTTTATTACTTTTATTTAATTTCAATTAAGGAGAGAATAATCTTTTTGACAGGCCAGTCTATTGCCCGTGCAATGCACGGGTAATGTTATTTTGAAGGTAATATTAGCGGTAAGTTTGTATCTATACTTT
>CAIGRT010203574.1:0-16154 GCA_903798405.1 Fraxinus platypoda | reverse complement strand
TCTTCCAAAAGTCACTCAAGACACATAATCATGTAAGCAAGCTCAAATCATCTCCTCTGGATCCTAGTAGTTAAGTTCAGAAAAAGAAAACCTCATAAAACGAGAAAAAACCTAGTGTCATTGTATAACGATATCAAAGTATGAAAACTAGCAAGGAACTAGTGTAATTTATAAAATATGTCATTTTTAGTATTGTCGTAATATTGTTTTATATTTTTATCATCATTAAATTCATTGCCAAAAAACTTAAAGTTTGGTGTTGATTAAATTATGTCAACACTGAACAATATACTTTGCTCCACCCCTGATTATTGATCTCCCTACTCGTCAAACTTGTCAAAAAAGACTTCCCATTCCGAGCCACGAGTGAAATGGAATTGAGGATTATTCGTCTTTAGTTTTGCTTCTCTGAGCCAAGTGAAATCTTTTCTCAAGACATTCTAGTCTTCTTCCACTTGGGGGATTTCTTCTTATACTTTGCTCCAATTTGCAGGAGTTTTCAATTCACAGAGAGAGATTGGTGGGTGAAATGAAATTAAGTTGGGGGGTGCAGGGGATAGGGTTTGGGGGTGCTTAATTGATGAGGTGTGTTTGGCTGATTTGGAAATCCATGTGTGCATTTGGCTAGACATCTAGACAATTTTAACGACCATGTCACTATTCTGTCTTCCACGTAGGTAAAATATGGCGGCAAATGTATATTTGTATTTCTGTATCTACGGTCTGAATTAGGGATCTTTTGGTTGAATACCAATAAGAATATTTACAAGTTCTCAAAAATGGAGGCAGTGGATGACTCGGAATCATCACAGATGTGTAATTTAGCGGTTTTGGACTCTCTGAATGAAGATTTAATTGGAGAAATTGACGATAGCTGGAAAGGATTTTGCTTATCTACAGAAGCACTTCTCAAAGGCAATGGCGATTTATCGTTCGCCTCGAATTTCGTGAAGCAAGTGCAGAATCTTTGCAACCGCGGACTGGATTCTCTTGTCATTGAACACTTCCTTGGCTCTCTTGAGGTATATTCATATTTCTTTTGCTTGAATTTTTTTCTCTTTTAGGCTTATTTAATGGTTTCTCTTTGCCATTTCCATAGTAAAAGAATGAGGAATAATGAACTGATTGAAATATTCTTTAAGTTGACCACTGTTCCAAAAGGAAATTAAATAACAATAGCAGGAAATTAAGGACACCTTTAATTCAAAGGCCTTCACCATTAAATAGAAGATATTTTGTGGAGATGGGGCCTTTATATATGCATTTGAAATGGTGAGTAGGAACAATAATTTCTCTGCATTCATGTATATGTGAGTTCCTATGTTTGCTGAAAACTTGTAGTTAATATTTTTTTTGCTATAGGAAACTTTTGAGAAAAATGGGGCATCAAGGTTTTGGAGGCATTTTGATGCCTATGGTGATCTTGCAGTTCTAGAAATGAATGATCAGGTATCCACGTGATGCCTTAGTATGCAATGCGTTTTCATGTTTGATAAGTATGCATTCTATCATTTAGTTAATTTAGACCCAAAGGAAAAGAAAGGAAACTCAATGGTGTAGGTTTTAATATGTGATGATTCAACGCTGTCTTTGCTTTATAATTAGTACAATTATAACAATACCGTGTGCCTTGCAACTTGTCATCACTTGTTGAAATTATTAAATTCAATTTCATAAATTTAGTCAAAATTTTTCTTCACTGCTGTGGTATCCAATTTTTTCTATGTATAATATTCTTCCTTTGTTGGACCATGTTTAATTAAAAAATCTTATTTGAGCTATTTAAAATGATAACTGTAATGCAACGAGTTTAATAGAAGGATTATTGATGAATATGTACAACATTCTGAAGGCCAGGATGCTGATGGATATAATGTCCAGAAGGAAGTTGAAAATCAGTTAGATGTCATAAATTCCCATGTACAGAAGATATAGAAACAAAAATTCTTAGAAGTTGCAGATAAAACATAATGTGATGATAGAGTCAAGAATAGGTCATTTGAGAATATAACTTTATATATTTTTCTCTTACTTAAGATAGTTTATTTCAGATGTAAATTTCGTTGTTGTTTCAACTTTCAAGTGACAAGCCTGGAGTCTGAAATCTGACAGTCAACATTGCTGATTTGATGTACCTCTGCATTTGAATTATTTCAGAATGTAAATTTTGTTGTTGTTTCAACTTTCATGCGACAAGCCTGGAGTCTGAAATCTGACAGTCAACATTGCTGATTTGATGTACCTCTGCATTTGAATTCTCAGTTTGTAATAAGACTAGTATTAAGCAATCTTAAAATTTAGCTGCCATTAATTCGTGAATACGTTGAGAACACTGAAAAATCAATACTCTAGTAGAATGTTTGTTAGTACTAATCAACAATGTGTTTGATTTTATTCATTTGAAAGAAATATTCTTTGTCGATAGAAGGTGCTTCATATTAGATATTGGTTCAAATAATATTGCAGTGATGATAAATACTGAAACAGGATCAGCAAGACGAGATCCAGCAAGTATTACACAATGCTTTGGAAGAGATATCTTCCGAAAAACAATACCAGGAGAGGTGCCTATCATTTTTGGTTCATGCTTTACAAACATGCAGAGAAAATAAGTCAGATGGACAAATCAGTTCAGATGCAAAGTGCAACCATCTTTTCTCGAAGTATCATTTAACATTATCTTCAGTCCTCATGGCCAGTCTTCCTCGGCATTTTCCAGGTATGTTTTTCACATATTATTACATGCTCATGTTAAAAGTTTTTTGATTCATGTTCCCTAAACCATCTGATATGCTTGTTTAACAGTGAACCTGCGAGTTAATATTCTTTGATTAGTGGAGGTGACGGTCATTACTTCACTGCCGCGTCTTCAATTTTTGAAGTTTGCGGATGAGTCTAGTAGTTACTGTTGTAAATTCTTAATATCAATATAAAACATGTATTTCTCCCTGATGCTTTTTTGATGCAGAGCATGTAATACTGATGCGGGGTATATACTATTGTTGTACTGTTGATGTGTCTTATTATATTTTTTAGTAATAATAATATTTTTTTTTTACAAGCTATTTGTCTTCTATTTTATTATTTTGGTATTATATAACTAGACTCAAACAATTTCATTTTGTTATTTTATTACCAAGTTTCCCACAGCTCAATGAAAAAGGGCATTTAGGAATTTGGCAAAATTATCTCTGTTATTGGTTATTGCTGTTTTCTTCTACACTGCAAATTTTTGAAGAAACCATTCTGATTTTTGGATTGGACTTCTACGTCATTTTTGCTTTTCCCACATGACCTGTGTTTTCTTTCACTCAAACTAAATGCCTCAACTACAAAGTGTATTGGCTTGTGTTGCATCTCCATGTGAATTTTGCCCATGTAAAATACAGATGTAACACTCTCATTCGTTCTTTTGGGTCTTGGCAACCATTGGACTTCTTAGTGTTAATTGTTTCCTTTTGCTATTCAATCCCTCACCTCCTCCCTACCACACACCTGAAATTGGGGTAGGGAAGGAAGCTTCATATATGATGATATTCTTATAGAGCTAAGGTGTATTAATTTAACCATGGCTACTTCTATTTCATAATATTCTCAGATGTACTTCACTGGTATTTTAAGGGACGACTAGAAGAGTTAAGTACAATCATGGGTACAGGCTATGAGGATGATAATGCATTGCAGGCAGAAGATGAAATGGACTTGGACGAGAAAAGCAAACTATCGTGCAGAACTGGGAAAATGGATATTGATGGATCCCACCTCCATGGAATATTTTTGGGGAACAACAAATTAGTGAAGAACATCGGGATGCTTGTTCGCGATCTTAGGAATCTTGGCTTTACCTCAATGGCTGAAGATGCCTATGCGTCTGCTATATTTTTCCTATTGAAGGTTTTGCATTAGTGATATCATTTCATTGGCATTCAGCACATTTGATTGCCCCCTTTTTTTTTTTTTTTTGTGTTGTCATTTTTTGTATCTTATTGAGATCTATACGCTCTTCTTTTCTTTTTGGAATCATTGAGATCGTTGATTTCATTTCTACTAATTGACAACAATATTTTGAAAACTTCTGGATGATGAATTTTCAGCTGAATATACTATATTCCCTTTGTTTATGCTTTTTATTCTTCCATTTGTTTTACAGTTAGAAACATATTTTCTTTCTTTAATTGCTTGGCAGACTAAAGTGCATGAGCTGGCTGGTGATGATTACAGGAGTTCAGTTTTGGAGTCCATTAAACGGTGGATACAGGTAGCTCTTGTAGGCATGATCTGCTTCTCAGTTTCCATGTTTACCTGAAACTCGTCAAGTACAAGGATATTTTTATTCTGTTTATGGATATCCATCTCTCCGAATCATCTTGAAGTTTTTCTAATTCACCTTTGATAACGAAGGACATAATTAAGTTTCAACACATGCCCTCTGAAATAGAGAGATTTTGTTATGCAGGCTGTGCCCCTCCAATTCTTGCATGCCCTTCTTGCTTACCTTGGTGATTCTAAAAGTAATGGAAGCCCTTCTTCTGGTCTTAAATCACCTTTGGCATCTTATCCATCCTCTAACTATTATGGAACTGGAACTCCCTCTGAGGGACTTGTCAGATGGCAGTTGCGCTTAGAGTATTTTGCTTATGAAACCTTGCAAGATCTAAGAATTGCCAAGCTTTTTGAAATTATTGTGGATTATCCGGACAGGTAGTTTTGATATACTTTACATTAGATGATTCATTTTAAGATACTGATCAAGCATAATGAAGCAGCCTCATAGATAAACAATATTTTGGCTATCATATTTTCCTATATTATTTTTTAATTTCAACAGGTTGATTGAATTTTAACCTTGTTTTATCAGCAGTTGAAGTAAAATGCGTGTGTGTGGGAGGGAGGGAGGGAGGGAGAGAGGATTGGTTACTTAAATAAGAAATAAAAGACTAGGGATATGGTGAGGTAGAAAGAGAACTCAACAAAGAAACCTTATAATCTGTCCAAGACCTTAACAGTCTCAATTAGAAAATTATTAATGAGATCTTACCATAAAATAGTGTCCAACCAGCAGGAAAACAAATAGTTCAACTTCTACTTTAGATCGAGAAGTTCACGCCATATTTCTGAACTGAATATCTTGATTTCACTAGAGCAATGGCAAAAAGGACTACACAACACAGCAGTTGAGAAAATTCTACTTCAACATGGATTTGACTAAATTAATTCATGAACTGAACTACACAAGGACTCCAATTTATTAGAGAAAACACAAATAATCTGGACACAATATAAAATACTAACTAATTTACTAAAGATAAAACTAGGCAACACCTTGTCTCTGACGAATCTGCCATAGAACTTTTAAGAAATTGGGAGGTCCACTATTATTGTTTTCATCAGGTTTCTTTTAATTTAAGAGAATCAAATAATATAGGGGCCTCGTGTAATTGATGCATGCATGATCATAATGGTCAATTGTCTTCTTAATTTTCCAGCTCTCCTGCTATCGAAGACTTGAAACAATGTCTTGAGTATACTGGACAGCACTCAAAGCTTGTTGATTCATTCATCACTGCATTAAGATATCGGTTACTTACAGCTGGTGCCTCCACCAATGATATATTGCACCAGTATATTTCAACTATCAAAGCCCTTCGAACTATAGATCCTGCAGGAGTGTTCCTTGAAGCCGTAGGTGAACCAATTAGGGAATACTTGAGAGGTAGGAAAGATACCATTAAATGCATTGTTACCATGCTTACGGATGGAGCTGGGGGGAATCCCGGTGGACCAGGAAGCACTGGAGATAGTCTTCTTGAAGAATTAAATAGAGATGAAGAAAATCAAGAGAACTTTGTCCTTGATGATGATGTCAACACTGATGACAAACAAGCATGGATTAATGCACAAAGGTATTTACTTGCCTGAAAAGAGAAGGCTGAAGTAATGAAATGATTTATCATGTATTCAAATCTTAAAATAAGAAAATATAATAAATTCTTGCTTTCATAATTTTGGCTCTGATATTTTCTTCCAATGATATGTACCCCTTAAGTTGGGAGCCTGACCCATTAGAGGCAGACCCCTTAAAGGGTAGTAGGTATCGAAGGAAAGTTGATATTCTTGGTATGATTGTTGGCATAATTGGTTCGAAGGATCAGCTTATTAATGAATATCGTGTGATGCTGGCTGAAAAACTTCTGAACAAATCAGATTATGATATTGACTCAGAAATACGTACTTTAGAACTTCTCAAGGTATTTCATAAAACACTGACTGTCTCTCTGCAAATTGGAATTCTTTTTGCTTTCCATCTTTTAAGTTTAAAATACCTTTATGTTTGGGGTTCTGTTCTCGATTGCAGATTCATTTTGGAGAGAGCAGCATGCAGAAATGTGAAATAATGCTCAATGATCTAATTGATTCCAAAAGGACCAATACAAATATAAAAGCAACTATCAAGCAACCTCAACCAGGTTTTTGCAATCTTTCTGTTTTAGATTTTCAGAATTGTGGGCAGACCTAGTGTATTTTCTTTCCGCATTACTGAGATCATTTATCAATTCAGATTATACATTTGCCAAAGTTAAATGTTTAGAATTTGCAAATTTAATGCAGCTGCTGATTTACGGGAGCATGAGATGTCTCTAGATAATATTAATGCTACCATTATCTCGACAAATTTCTGGCCACCTATCCAGGTATGTAGTTTCCTTAACTATATTGGCACTAGCCAATCCGCTATGCACATTAACGTTATAAATTATGGGTTTCGAAAGAAGTGAAACATTTTGAGAAATTAGTTTTACAATTTACCTTCAATGTGATTTGTTGAACTACACTTTGGTATTCAAGAGCTGGGACAAATACACATGCTTAAGGATATAGAATTGTGTTCTCACATGCTCTTTTCTCCTTATTCCTTTCCTTTCCACATTTTGTAGCATAACACAGCATGTGAATATGGTAGATCAACTTTATCCAATATATTTTCTTGAGCAAACCCCAAAACTTTAGAGGCTTGCAAGGCTAAAGGTTTGGGATGCACCGGGTCTTAAATTCCCAAGTGTCACTAAAACTTCAATTTTTTGTTGTAACATTAAAAGTAAAATTGTCTGGAATTATCGACACAACAAAAGATAATGATTAAAAAACATTCATAATAATAAATAAACTTTTAAACAAAGTTACTTAAAGAAAATCAAAAAAATAAATTTCATAGACGTAATTATTGAATCCTGCTCACAAGCCATGGGAATTTAGGTGTTAAAATTTCAGAAAGAAATCGTATCATATCATGACCTAAAGAAGACACAAGACAAATAGCAAATTTAGGTGGTAAAGATTTTTTGTAGTGAAACTAATCTCCAGTCCTCTTATCCCAAAAAAATAATAACACCATAGACAAAATTACATAACACACTTTGGAGCTTAAAAGGATTAGTCACAAATTTGGTTTAACACTTGACCTTTCTTCAACCAAGAAAACTAATATTTGTGTAGTGTGAACATGGTGTGTGTGACTCTATGTAGTAGAAAGCAGAAAGAGAAGTGTGAGGAAAGGAGAGAAAGAGGGAAATGGGAGTGGCTGGTGTCTACATATGTCTAAAATTATTAGAGATTGACCAAAGGTTAATAACCTCTGGTGAATCTAATAATCTCTTATTGAAACTAGATAGTTTCTTAGTCTTGTTAGCCCTTGTCAAGCAAATTTTTCCACGAATTTACACAAGTAAACATAATTACTTAGATACTGAAATGTATCTACATACCATAAGAAATCTATTTGACATGATTTAAAAGAGAATATTTATCCCAAAAAGGCTAAACAAGAGTTATTGAAGCTGCAATTTGTGAAAATTTCACTTTGGTCCGTCAACTATTGGCCAGCACTTATTTTGGTCCCTAAATCTTACGATTAAGTCCTAGGTTAAATAATAATGGCTAGTAGAGAGAATTCAAGGTGTTATAGATTTTTTCTTCTTTTTGATTGCATTAAGGTATTTATTGACGACGAACACAAACAACAAAGATCAATTAAGAAGAGAAAGAAAGAAGAATGAGAAGAAAGAATAAAGAGAGAGTGAAGAAATCCTGAAATTAAGGGATGATTGGTTATTATAGGATAATTTCTTTATTTATATAGTATGATTGTTAGTTAGGAAAGTTTTTTTTTCTTTTCTTTATTTAGGAGGTTACATTCCTTTTCTTCTATTTACCGTTGTACTATAAATTGGATATATACTAACGTTGCAATTTTCATTGAGAAATATAATTCACAATTTTCTCATCATTTGTCTTTATAGTATCAGAGCCCGGGTTAGTCTAAACTCGGCCGTCAATGGTGGAAATCACCGTCAACAGCAAAGATTCGACATTCGAATATGTGATCAACGAGACAAACTATGATTGGAATTGATAATTCATCCTTTCAACTAACGGTTGAAAAACTCAATGGAAGGAATTATAGAGAATGGGCACAATCAATTTAACTAGTGGTCAATGGAAAAGGCAAAATTGGATACCTTACCGGAGACATAAAGCATCCCGTAGATGCAAATCTTAAAAAAAAAGATGGAACTCTGAAAACTCCATGGTAATGGCGTGGCTGGTGAACTCCATGAAGCCCTCAATTGGTAAAACCTACCTTTTCATGTCAATTGCAAAAGTTATATGGGAAGTTGTCCGCGAGATGTACTCCGATGCCGAAGATTCATCCCAAATCTTCGAAATTAAAACTAAATTGTGGCAATTGAAGCAAGGAGAAAGTGGTGTCACCGATTACTACATGGAGATACGAATCTTTGGCAAGAATTGGACTTGTGTGTCGAAGAAGAATGAGACTGCCCTAAAGACGGTACCCAGTACAAGAAGAGGCTAGAGAATGAAAGGGTGTTCGAATTTCTGGCAGGGTTGAATAGAAACTTGGACGATGTGAGAGGCCGAATTCTTGGCCTTCGACCAATGCCGACCCTCGTGAAGTGTTCACCGAAGTTAGACGTGAAGGAAGTCGTCGACCAATTATGTTGAAGGAAATCCGGTTGACTGGGAGTGAGGGATCAACCCTTATCTCTAATTTAAATGGGCCTAGTAGATTTAATGAAGTTAGGCCTGAGGGATTTGCTAATAATGCTGTTAGAAAAAATTACTTTAATTGGCCCAAAGCTATTGGGCTTGACGGATCGGCCCAAAATTTTAGAGGAGCCAAAATTGGACTAGGTCCAAAACATCAAAAAGGTCGCCCATGGTGTGATCATTGTCGTAAGCCTGGATGTAAAGAAGATACATGTTGAGATATACATGAAAAATCGACTAATGGGAAATGAGACTGATCACCAGAAATCAAGGCCACCAGGCTATAGTTAATTCCACTGAAATGAAAACTCCCACTCCAAACGGTGCATTCAACCCCGAACAATTGGAACAACTCTACAAAATGTTTTCCAATTTCCAAACTTCTAGCCCGTCAAGTTCATGGCCAAGGTAATTTCCGAAAATCCCGAAACACTACCACCCTCTCCAAAATGCCATGGATTATTGACTTTGGTGCGTCTGATCATATGTCGGACTCCCAATATCTATTTTTTACATATTCACCATGTGCGGACAATCTTAAAGTCAAATTTGCAGATGGCTCACTCTTTCCCGTTGTTGGAAAGGGGAGTATTCGAATCTCAAATTCAATTACACTCGAGCATGTTTTCCGTGTCCCAAAATTGTCCTGCAATCTATTATCCATTAGTCAATTGACAAAATTCAAATTGTTCTGCTATTTTTTTTCCGTTCTCATTACGTCTTTCAGGAGTTATCATCGGAGAAGACGATTGACAGTGCTAAAGAGAGTGATGGGCTCTACTGCTTTGACGAAACTGATGTGAGTAAACGTCACTTTGCTAGTTGGGATTCTGCTTTTGTCCCTAAGGATAGTGAGATTCTTTTATGGCATTATAGAATGAGACATCCCAACTTTCAATATTTAAGACATGTATTTCCTTCAATGTGAAATTTCTGTACTTGCAAAATATCATCATTCGTCATTCCCAAAATCTACATACAAACTATCTAAACAATTTATCATGATACACAGTGACTTATGGGGACCTTAACGAACTCCTAATTGCACCACACAAAGTGGTTTGTTACGTTTATCGACGACTATACCCGAATATGTTGGATCTATATGTTAAAAGAAAGGGTTGATGCCCGATCAGTGTTTATAAATTTCCATTCAATGGTCAAAACCCAATTCTAGACTCAAATTCAAATTTTGCGCATGGATAATGACACAAATTACTTCAACAACACTTTAAAAAACTACCTTGAAGAAAATGGGATAATTCACCACAGTTCATGTGTCGATACCCCCAACGAAATGAGGTTGTTGAACGAAAAAATAGACATCTACTTGAGTTTGCTCTTGCCCCGATGTTCACTACAAATGTGCCTAAAACATTTTGGGGAGATGCCATTTTAACATCAGCATATCTCATTAATAGAATGCCTAGTCGCACCCTCAAATTCGAAACTCCTCTACAAAAATTCCAGAATTTCTTTTCTAACTCTCGGTTGAACTCAAACTTACCTCTAAAAGTGTTTGGTAGTACAACCTTTGTCCACATTCATTCCCATCATCGAAATAAGCTCGATCCCCGTGTGCTTAAGTGTGTATTAATTGGTTTTTCACCTACACAAAGGGCCATAAATGTTATGATCCAATCACAAAAAAGGTGTTTATCAGTCTTGATGTTACCTTCGAGAAAACTCATTATTTCCAAAAATCCTCTCTTCAGGGGGAGAATTTGAGTAAAGATCGATTCTTGAAAATCACTCTTTCTACCCCCGAATCTATCCCAAACACTGAACCTACGACATCATCCTGTTCTAGCATACCATTTAAAGAAGACAACTTAACCCTTGGGGGAGTTGAGAGAACAACGTGACAAAGAGCTATTAGTTTATTCAAGGAGGTAGAAATCAAAGTACAAGGGAGACCTCACACTCGGAGCACCAGTAGAGTTAGAATCGGTGATAGCTCCACATATCCATGAAACTTCTCGTGAACCCTCCGACATTAATATATCTATTGCTCTCGAGAAGTACTCTCCATCCTATCTCTAAATTCATAGCTTATAAAGCTTTGTCTCCAGTATTTCGAACTTTTGTCTCTAACCTTGATAGTACAGAAACTTCGAGAAATATCCAGGAAGCATTGGAAGCTCCCAAGTGGAGAAAAGCACTAATGGAAGAAATGAAAGCTTTAGAGACAAATGAAACGTGGGATGTAATAGAGCTACCAAAAGGAAAGAGACCTGTTGGGTGTAAATGGGTGTTCAGTGTAAAATATAAAATAGATGGGACAATAGAACGTTACAAGGCTCGCCTGATTGTAAAGGGATATACGCTTACCAATGGCATAGATTACACAGAAACATCTGCACCTGTGGCAAAGTTGAATACAATTCGGGTGCTTTTGTGTTTAGCAGCAAATTTGGATTTGTCACTCCTACAACTTGACTTTAAAAATGCATTCTTGAATGGAGAGTTAGAAGAAGTCTTTATGACACTACCACAAAGTTTTTGTAAAAGGAATGAGGAAAAAAGGTATGTAAACTAAAGAAGTCTTTGTACGGCCTTACATCGAGAGCATGGTTTGATAGATTTGCAAAAGTATTGAGAAGTCAAGGATTTCGAGAGGACGGTTAGATAACACTATGTTTTTCTAATTATTTGAAGATTGGACGAACACTATTCTAATACATTTGGGATGAAATGGCTAAAAAAGAGTCTAGCCATTGAATTTGAAGTAAAAGATTTGGGACCAATGCGGTATTTTTTGGGGATGGAAGTAGCCAAAGAAATAAAGGGTATCAGCGTTTCACAATGAAAATATGTTCTGAACTTGCTTACTGAAACTAGCATGCTTGGATGTAAACCAAGTGACACCCTTATGGATGCTTGAAGAAAAAAAGATAGACGTCGGGAAATTCGTTGAGAATGATAGATATCAACGAATAGTTGGAAAACTATTCTACATATCGAACACTAGACCTTACATTGCATTGGCGATTAGTGTGGTAAGCTAATACATGCATTCTCCAAAAGAAGCTCATTTAGAAGCAGTATACAAGATTCTGAAATACCTTAAAAGACTTCCCTGGGAAAGAACTTTTTAAGAAGAATGAAAAGGAAGTAGAAATATTCACTGATGCCAATTGGGCTAAATTAATAGAGGATAGGAGATCAATTACTAGCTACTGTACTTTTGTATGGGAAAGCTTAGTAACGTGGAAAAGTAAGAAATGGAATGTAGTAGCTAGAAACAGCGTTGAAGTAGAGTTCAGAGCAGTTGCCCAAAGAATATGCAAAGGACTGTGGTTAAAGGAACTTTTGGAAGAATTACAAGTTAAAATGAAATTCTCAATCAAACTCTATTGTAACAACAAAACAGCTATCAACATCTCTCTCAATCCAGTTTAACATAATCGAACCAAACATATAGAAGTGGATAGACATTTCATCAAGGAAAAAGTTGAAGACGAAACTATTTGCATGACATATGTGCTCACTAAAGACCAAATAGCAGATATCTTCACCAAAGGGGCTACCTCGACAAAATTTCGATGATTTCATCAGCAAGTTGGATATGATTAATATCTACGACCCAACTTGAGGGAAAATGAAGAAATCTTGAAATTAAGGGATGATTGGTTATTATAGGATAATTTCTTTATTTGTATGGTATGATTGTTTGTTAGTTAGAAAATGTTTTTTTTTCCTCTCTTTATTTAGGAGATTACATTCCTTTTCTCCTCTTTCCCGTTGTACTATAAATTGGGCATATACTAACGTTGCAATTATCATTGAGAAATATAGAATTCACAATTTTCTCATCCTTCGTCTTTAGGGAGATTTGTAATTGTATAAAATAATAAACCTTAATTGATTTAATTTCTTCTGAGCCTAGAATAGACTTTCCATTTTGCATCATTTATTCACATCATATATGATTATAATGTCAGTGTCAAACTGTTATTCCAACACTCCACTCCTCACACAACAAACGCACAATTTTGTGCTATGGTTCAATGTAATGAAAACACATATAACATTGTTTACAGTTTAAGAGCATGTTTGAGTCCCATTTTTTTATTTTTATTTTTTGCCAAAAATGCATTTTGAAATACTGATTTGATAGAGAAGGTGTGGTTAAAAAATAAGGAAAAATTTTGAGTTTGCGTGTAATATTATTTTGTTCAAGAATGTGTGGTTGAAAATAAGAGAGATAAAAATGTATTTTGAAAATAATGGGAACCAAAAAAGGGCTAAATCTTTATTTCAACGTCATAGCACTTTGTATAGCTATATTTATTAAAGTTTAGCAAAGGACATGCACATGGGTAGATTGTTATGCTTTTCATTTTTCTCTCTTGCTGGTTCCATCAGGAGCAAATTGTAATGTAAGCAAGATGTTTGAAGTAGTGCCTTGACATTCCAATCTGTTGAACATCTATATACAAAAGTCTCTAGTCTATATTTGGCTTCAAGAAATTTAAAGCTCCTGAAGAAACTTTTTATTTGTAATTACTGCTTGCTCGTATCTTCTGGTTGTGAGTGCTATCTCCTATATTCCTAAGAAAAACATATCATTACTACATATTGTTCCCTATATCAAATATCTATTTTGTTATTTGGTTATTCTGTTTGAAGTTTATAGAGCAATAGTGGGTTTCTTTGTGAATGACCTTAAAAAGTTATTGCAGGATGAGGCACTTAATGTACCTGGGCCAGTGGATCAGCTGCTAAGTGATTATGCTAAAAGATTTCATGAAGTCAAGACCCCTCGTAAGCTCCTTTGGAAGAAAAATCTTGGTACTGTAAAGGTTAGTTGCTACAGAGTTTACATAACAGTATTTTCTTTGAGACATATTTCCTTCTTTCACTCGGGTTTTAAGATGACTAAACTGTGTTGAAAAAGTCTTACATAACTGTAATTAACATTATGTTATGTGAGGCATTTCTTTATATCAGTTAACTTAAAATGAGAACGGATATGTTAATGTGATAGGTCCAATTGTATAATGTGATAGGTCCAATTGTAGATATCGAGAAATTTCAGTCATGAAAATTTGTCAAGGAATATAATACTCTGTAACTCTTGCACCGTCAGTAATCGAAATCTTTTCCTATATAAGCCCATGTAGCATTGATATTTTTCTTTCGCATTCTTTAATTTGCTCAAATATCATTAAGTTCTCTGAATGACCTCTTTATTTTAGTTGGAGCTTGAATTTGAAGATAGAGTGCTACAGTTTACGGTCACTCCGCTTTATGCTTCTATTATCATGCAGTTTCAAGATAAAACAAGGTGAACTAGAGAATGACCTTTTTCTTTTTTTGCCATTTTTATCTTGTGAACACAATGATATAATCACATGGAATATATAATCTCTACCTCATGTTTTCAGTTGGACCTCCAAGAATCTTGCTTCTGCTGTTGGTGTACCTGTGGATGTCTTGAATAGGAGAATAAATTTTTGGATAAGCAAGGTTACTGCCGTGCACTTTGCTATTGCTGGAATTTATTAGTAGTGATGACTTTTCCATTACATAAGATTATACGTTTCTCATAAAAAATTGAGATCCCATGGCCTTCCATGGTATCTGATTTTCACTCATTTAGTCTTGAAAACGCACATTTAGACCCACTTCTTATGCAACCAAATCTCTGGTAGTCGGTTTTGGTTTTTCCTCTTGTACTTCTTTCTGGCATAACCAAAATGTATCACATCTGAATAAACATGTCATGTGTCTTTTGATCGTTCAAGCCAGTTGAAATTTGCTGTTATTGAAGTATATTAAAAATCACTCATGGAAAGGATGGTGGCAATCTATTTATCCAATTTCCTTTGCTTGGTTTAATCAGGGAATTCTTGCAGAATCAGTTGAGGCAGATTCTAGTGACCACAAATTTACTTTGGTGGAAGCCTTGGTTGACAGTGGAAAGACTGGAGCTAATGTTGGGAGCTGTGAAGAGCTTCTGGGGGTTGATGAGGATGGAGAACGATCGGTAGCCTCTGTTGAGGATCAACTACACAAAGAAATGACAGTTTATGAGGTATATCATTTAAATACTTTTTCACTTTTGATATGCGCATCGATAAATTCTCTACGTTGAAATAATGTCACATGGCTAACAAATATCATTTGAGTTATGTTTATTCTTCGATTTTCACATTTATCTGAGTACTCTCTATATGGTCATCTCATAGTGAACATGATAATTACGTTAGATATTTTGAAATTTCAGAAAATCTCTTCATTTTCTATGTTTAGTTTTGATTATTCAGCCTGATTAAATCCTTTAAATTTATTAAACACGCTTGTTGAATGTTTAAAAGATGAAACTTGTTATTTCTGTTTCCCGTTGCATGAAAAACATTAAAATGGTTTCTCAAAGTTCTTGTTGAAATTATAGAACGCTAGTTTAAATACACATGCATCACACATATTCTTGATTAAATTGTAAGTGAATTTAGTTTGAAACCAGTCGAAATTGCAAGTTAATTTTCCTTTCACACCTCTACTTTGTTCCCCTGATAATAGACCAATTTTAGTCGGAAACCAAAATTGTTCTTTTACAATCTTATATAAATGTCTCAAGCTAACTTCATATGATATTGTACTTAACTATTTTTCCACTTTTCCATATTGATGGTACAATACAAGTCCCAAACATTGCATGTATATGAACTAACAAATAAATAGGATATGAATGATCTGAGAATATCCACATTCTTCATGAGTAACCACCAATGTAAATATTTCACTGTATGCATGTGACATTCACTAACAAACTTGAGCTGGTTCAGCTTTACAAGGGAATAAGCTAGCTAGGTTTACACATTCAAAGTTGGCTCATTTGCAATCCTACTTAAGGGGTACTTCGGATATATAATTCAGATTCAATAAAGCCTTGGCCGCTTTTTTATGGAAACTTGCAATAGGATACGTGTAGTTTTTGTTCTCAAATAAATTTCAAAATTTAACGTTTTTTGTCTTTTAGAACATGTGTGTTAGGTTTCCCAACAATAATCTGGTAGGCTTAGTATATCCTGCTGTAGTTTGTGTTTCTAATTCTGCTGCAAATGTAATGGGACTAGAGA
>CAIGRT010203560.1:0-25389 GCA_903798405.1 Fraxinus platypoda | reverse complement strand
CAAGAAGTAGAGCAAGAAGCGGATTCAGCACCGCTCCGCCCTGTTGGCTCTTGAACACTCAAAATAGTGTCATCATCGCTCGCTTGGCGCAAGCCGACGCTCGAGCGACGACGACGTCCAAGAAGAATCCTGATTCGATTTTAATGCTATTTTGAATCCCTTTTCAGCCCCAAGCACTACCCATTATAAATATACAGTCATATGAATGTCCGAAGGTGTGTTGAATCATTATTTTGCCTTAGAGATCTCATTATCATAAACACATTCCATTAATTCAACCCCAAAATCGTTGTTCATATATTTGATCTCATATGTTGATCCTTCGTTAGTAGAGCCTTGTTGTAAGTCGAGTTTGTTTTTTGAAAGCCAAATACATATTTCAATATCTTTTGTATCATCCTACATATCGAAACACAGAAAGATCAAACATCAAAATAAAGTCCTACCTTCGTCAATTAGACTTCAGAGTTTTAGAGGTTTGGGTAGAGGCACTTGAAATTCTGGTGCTCGAGAATGGGGTTCGTTCTTGTTGATCCATACAGAGAGAAAAGTGATACATGGTTTTAGGGAGTGCAAGAGGGCACAACCAAAGGAATTTTTGGGTGATTTACAAGTTATGTGGTCAAAATCAGTTAAGGTTTAACAGTGTCTGGACTAATTGTAAATTACATTTTCTAGTGAATCTTACTGACAAGTTTGCCAAAGGTTTTTTTTATCCAATTAGGAATTTTCCTATATGATCATATTTGGGGTTATTTTTTTATTTGCTACTTTGATCTGAATGTTTGTGATTGTTTAATCATAAGAATTAATTGAATTAATTACCTTAATCATCTAGAAATAATTAATAAGTGACGTGTTACTTTTAATTGATTTAATTATGCATTTGGGCATAACATATTCAGCAAATTTGAACTTTCAAATTGAATGGCCAAGTGGAAAAAGAAGTTTGCATAGATTTTTTTGATTTCTGCGACACCTCATCAATACTTTCAACCTTTTTAAATTAAGTTTTTTCTCAAATATATGTAATTTCTTCGAAAGATGGTAATGCACCGTATCAAAAACATTTAGGAGTTGTTTGACAAAGTTTTTGATTAAAAAAAAAAAATTAGCACATTTTGATAAAAGTTGATAAAAATAGTGAATCTTAAAAAGTGTGTGATTAAAATTGAAGTTTGACAATTGAGAAGTTGTTAAATTTTAGCAAAGTTCTTTTTAATTATTATTATCAAATAAGTATTAAACACTAATATCGTATTTTCAAATTATAAACATTGGCTTTATAATTTTTCTAAACCCTACTTTTCTCAAAATTTTACAGAATTTCTAGTGTATATTTTCATTAGTTGATAATATAAGCATGCTGCTTCTACAAAATTTGTTGACTTATGGTTAACTCTATCCTTTATTTTGATCATAACAAACGAGTTAATTTTTGTTTATAACAATTGATTCTAAGTCTTTTCAAAAGTATCAAATATAATATTGATCGATTAAGGATAGAAATATCGATATCAAGACGTTCACACTACAAATCGGACTTATAATGAAGGAAGTCGAACATTCAAGATAAATCATTCAAGACAAAGAGCTTCGATAGTCAAATATCAAAGGAGGATAGTGAGTTAGACTTTTGTATTCACTTGTAGAGATATAAACGCTTCAATTCATAGCACTAAACGATGAAAGCTCAAAAGTCATTTCTTGTGCTAAAAATGGCTTTGTTATCTCTTGCATAAAATGCTTGGATTAAAAGTGAAATTAATTTTCAAAAACATAAGTGAACTTAGATCATATTTTGAATCACGTCAGACCATGCAAAGACAAAATGGATCAAACTATTGAAATGAAGACATCTAGAAAAAGAAATGAACGTCCGAATCATGTAATGATTTTTTTTTTACCGTTCTGACATCTGATGCATAACGAATAGTTTTTGTACTTCCGAACAAGGAAGCGGACGTCCGATTGACTGTCGGTTCCACAAAAACTTTTGCCTTTTGAACTCTATGAATACCATCTCACTTTGCATTCAATGAAACACTTTGAACAACATTTAAGTGAGATATTATTGAGCAAAATTATATTGATCTTACATCTTATTTATTTTCATCAAATCATTTACTTTGAAAATCTTTGAAAATCATCTTTTCATCAAAGCTATTTCTTCTAATACTTGAGCATAATTTATTGCTATTCAATTGAAGTGTTAGCCTATTTCTCTTTTAATACTTAATTTACTTATATCGTTTATTAAAAGAGAAGTTCCAAATTGTAAAATCATTTCTTATCAAATTTGTGGGTTATATTGATGTCTCGTAAAACTAAAAATTGTACAAGGGTCGATGTTTCTTATTTGCAAGTCACTGTAATCGTTGTAAGGGTTTGGATTACACTAAAAATAAATCAAATATAGTGAAACGGCCTTATTCGTGACAGAGAGCTTGGTAATTGAGGAAGTAGATTAGCGTTTTGGATCAAACCTCCACAATTATGTCGTTTGCAATCTTTATCCCATTTTTACTTATTGCTTTTGTATTTGAGTATTGTGTTTGATTGATTTATTCATTCTCAACTTGCTTGAATTTAAATCAATTTTTCAAAGAAGTTTAAAAAACAAATTCGCCCCCCTCTTAGTTGTTATTCTTGGGCTATCTATTGGTATCGGAGTTTAGTGCTCAATTTTAGAATTAAATATTTCACAATCTTGAGTAATGGCTAACTATAATCTTTAAAATCATGAGGGGCATTATACAAATCGTCATCCCTTCTTTGATGCACACACTATAATTATTGAAAAGTTAAGATGATGAAATATATTCAATCCATAGATTATAATATTTGGAAAGTTATTGAATATGGTCTTTATGTGTCTACAAAGACGATTAAGATTGATGGTAAACCCTATCAAACTATTTCAAAATCTATAGAGGAGTATGATGAAGATGATAAAAGAAAATTATCTTTAAATGTTAGAGTAAAAAATCTATTTTATTGTGCTTTAGATAAAAATAAATTTAATTGTATTAGCACATATGATTCTGCATATGACATATATTAGAAGTTACTCATTTTGGTACAAGTAAAGTAAAAGAAACCAAAATTAATCTTTTGGTTAAAAACTTTGAAATTTTTTCATGAAACAAGATGAATNGCACATATGATTCTGCATATGACATATATTAGAAGTTACTCATTTTGGTACAAGTAAAGTAAAAGAAACCAAAATTAATCTTTTGGTTAAAAACTTTGAAATTTTTTCATGAAACAAGATGAATCTATTGTCGATATGATTACTCGTTTTACCAATATTGTTAATAGCTTTAAAGGTTTTGATCGTAAATTTATTAATGGTAAACTTGTAAGCAAAATGCTTAGGTCACTATCAAAAGATGAAGCTCATTAAGGATGTTGATTGAAAATATCAAAGATATCAATTCATACCCATTGGAAAAGTTTTATGGTACTTATGAACTCAACAACGCCGAAACTAAGAAGAAAATAAGGAAAAACAAAGAAGAATCAAAAGATCCTCCTAAACGCCAAATTGCTTTAAAATTGACAATTGAAAAAGGAACTACAATTGAAAATATGAGTGATGAAGAATTTGATGATCTAGTTCTTCTTGTTAAGAAATAGAGAGGTCTTCGCAATAAAATATTCTCATGTAAATTCAATTACATATTCTCATAATAAAATATTTTTCATGTAAATTCAAAAAATTTCTTTATTTTTTAACCACACATTCTCAAAAAATTTAAATTTACTATTCAAAAACTCATTCTACACAAAAATTTAAATTTTCTTTATTTTAAATTTTTTTAAAAATACATATTTGCTCAACCTATAGTTCGATTTTGAATCTATTACTGTATATTATGTTTTTGACTAAAATTCCCCTTAATCATGAAAAGCTTCCCTTCTGTTCACCAAATTGGTATGATTTTCTCGAATCGTCAATTTTTTTTTTTCCTTTTTTTCCCCTTAAGTTTCTAACTTTTTTTTTTTTTTAATAATTGATCAGTTGGATAATTGATTGAAATGTTATTAGTTTTATGTTGTGATAATAGAAAATGCTGGCTGGAGTAGAATTATATGGAAACATTTGATGAAATTTAAATTGATGGACTAATGCTTGGATGAAACGAATTATCCACACCTCATTTCGCTATATTTTTTTTTTGTTGACGTACCCGCAGACGCTACCCGCCAGCAAAGCTTCGACCACCCCGAAGGGGCGGAAACCCGACCACTGTGAGCGCACTAGGTAAACCCCGCTCCATGTGCAGTTGCCCGCAAACCACACAGGGAAGGTAAACCGCACTAGGCAAGTCCAAGAAAGTGTTGGCAGGGGTCTCAACCAATGGAGTGTTGGCAGGGGTCTCATTTCGCTATTTTTATCCTTTGTGTTGTTGCTTTGGGTTGTTGAAATGGAGAATTGTGATGTGAGTTTCGGAAAAGAATCAAATTGCTTTTTATAGAATCAAACTGCATGCTTTTTTGGGACATAGAATCAAATTGCTTACCTTTTTGCTAAACAAAATCATGTTGCTATCAAGCCAAAAAAAAAGACACATAAAATCCACAACATCAAATTGTTGTGGAATTATTTAGATTCTTGTTCTTTTACTCCAAGTTTTACATTTTTGATTTACCATTGATTCGTTTTATATTGTGTGGTTCTCTTTGGTGAGCACATTCTTTTCCAATCTTTTATTGAATCTTTACTGTAGAGGTGAAATATTGTGTAATTTATTTCGGATTCTTGTTTTTAATAGATTTAAAATGTATTTCAATTCTTGTATTTTAATAAATCTAAAAGTGATCGTGATGCTCATTGAGAAACACAATATGTTGTATTTGAGTGACAAAGAATATGTGGATCAATAAGAGGTATACAAGAACTTGGTTTGTAAAGAGATCACGCAAGTGCCTAAAGTTGGAATGCATTTTGATTCATCGAACAATATTTTTGAGTACTAAAAAAATACGAAAAAGCAAGAAGCTTTTGGAATTATAAGTCATTCATTATGATAATAAGGGAATTTAAAATTTATTTGCTTTTCATGTTTTGAAGCGAAAAATTCAAGGTTTAAAAAAAAAAAAATATTAAAAATTGGTTCAATTCTAATCCATATGCAAAAGCGAGTGCAAACCTAGAGTTAATGCTTCTGTATTTAGATATGGAAAGTGCAGGATTAATTTTATTACACTTGAGCCCAATCATGGTTTGAGTTCAAAAATATCAAGATTTTACTCATGCAATAGGGAATTAGTATTGATGCTCAAAGAAAACTTGAATTGAATGATTGAGTAGCAAAAAACTATCAATCATATGTATTGGAAGGTGGGGGTCATGATAATTTTTGGAAAAAAGATTGTAGAAATTACATTGATAAAAAAAGAAGATTAAGACTTGATACTGCAGATGTTAAAGCAAGTTCAGATGCAAGTAGAGAATTCACGTTTCTATTGCATGATGGAGGTAGATGACAATGCTCGAATTAGGAACTTATTTTGGATGCAATGAGTAAGTTAACTTATGAAGAATTTGGCGAAGTGGTACATTTGTAAGAGTAGATTTTGCTATCCATTCTCTATTTATATTTTATATTAAATGCATTCAATGAATTGCAAGTTTTAATACTTCACTTTCTTTATTATCTAAACAAACTTGAATATTAGAAACCTTAGCACCTCTTTTGTTTGTTACAAAAACGATGATGAAAAATAATTAATGTTTATCGGAAAAAAAGGCCAAAATATATGCTATTTGACAATAAAGAAGTTCTCAATGATGCTAGGCTATAGCCCCTGTTTGACAACCATTCGTTCAAATTTTTTTTTTCTTAAACTCATTTTTAATTACACATTTTCATAATAAATTTTTTTTCATGTAAATTCAAAATTTTCTTTATTTTTTAATCACACGTTCTCAAAAAATTTAAATTTACTATTCAAAAACTCATTCTACACAGAAAATGGTTGTCAAGCGGGGCTTAATTATTTGCTTAACAATAAATGTCAAAATTGATACTAATATTTTGAAATAATTTATAATTATTTGTTGAACTAGAAAATATCATTATACAAGAAATAGATATAACCCCTGTTTGACAACCATTTTTTTTTTTTTGAAAGAATGAGTTTTGAATACTAAATTTTTGGAGAATGAATAGTTAAAAAGTAGGAATTTTTTTGAATTTACGTGAATAATATTTTATCGTGAGAACGTGCGAATAAAAATGAGTATGTGAAAAAAAGAGTTTTGAAAGAATAGTTGTCAAACAGAAGCTACAAATATTTTAAGATGTTATGCTTGTTTGCCCAAGTATAGTTAGACGACTTATATTTTGATCGAAAACTAAATTGAGTTCACGATATGTGAATAAGGATTGACACTCTCTTTCGAGTTTTGACAAGGTCTTAATATTAACTATTCCACTAATTGGGGGTATAGTGACATATTGCACTCAAAGTGCATTTTATTGGACCATATATTAGAATTTAATTTTATGGAAATGAACGTGTAAAATTTCACTTGATCACCGTTTAGACAAGCTAAATCTCTCGAGAGGATAATGTACAATATTTATAAGCTCAAAGAATTTTTGATATATCAATCCATTGATATGGTTGAATACATCAATATGTTAGGGACTCAAGGGTGAGCAAAAGTATTGAATGTGTATTTGTGTCAAAGCCAAGAATTAAAATAATTAGAAAGGAAGAACGGTCATTTCAAACGTTTAAATTTTCAGACATCTAACATGATAAGAAGTAAGCTCGATAGGTTCGATGATGTAATTACAGAATAATCTATGCTTATGATAATTCAACAGTGCAACCTCACGTCTTTAGTAGAGTAAAATGAGATCAGTGCTTAGAACATATAGTCCATGGTGGATTAGGTTGAATTATAGAGGTTCAATGGGATCTTCATGGTTGAGTAAAGGGCCATACTTCATAAAATTTAGCCCTATTCGACAACCATTGTTTTGGAAAAAAAGAGTTTTTGAATGGTGATTTAAAAAAGAATATTTTATTGTATGAATACGTTGTTAAAAATGAGTACGTAGAATAACAATCGTCAAACAAGAGCTTAAAGTGAAGGACAAATTTTATTCAAACATGCTACATGTACGGTCATTAATGGGCTATAAATTTTACAGCTTACTCACATTAGTGCTTACTCATATTAGTGTGGGACCTGCTAATTGAGTGGATTGTAAAATTTACAGTCCACTAATGACTGTACAAATGACTTTTTTGAATTTTATTTTGACAAAAACATAAATCAGTGCATTTTTATTTATTTTTTTTCCAATTTGAAACTTGATTGTGCATGCAAGTCTGTGAGTGCTTACTGCTTACCTGTAATAGCACCTTCCAAATTATCAGGTCGGTGAATCCTCATGCTGGAAAAATTACCATCCGTCCTCGCGGATTTCTTTCCTCAATTAAACGGATCACATTATTGTCAAATATGAATTCTTGTTCAGGAAAATTCAATCATTCAATTATGCTCCCACAATCCGATTCCCCAAACCCCAATAATTCCGCTCTCCTCCTCTCCTCGACGCCGGCTCCACCATCTTCCGATGAAGATTTCTTCTCCACTACCACCTCCGTGGCCTCTGGCTCCACCTCATCCGACTCCAAGCCGCCTTCCCCGACGCAGTCCCTACCCCCTCAGATCCCCATCACCTGGCCACCGGACGGAGCGCTAACCTTATCTTGTGTCACTAGCATGATGCAGGCCTTCGACTGGGCCTCCAAGTCTCTGCCGCCCTCCGAGTTTGCCTCTGTGCTTCCCGTCGAGGTCTTTGATAAACTCGTGCTTACGGCGTCCAAGATTTTGCATAAAGAGCCCAATTGTGTGAAAATTGATTCAGAATCGGGTTTGGGTTCTGATTCTCGAGTTGTGGTAGTTGGTGACGTGCACGGCCAGTTGCATGATGTTCTGTTTTTGCTTAAGAACGCGGGATTCCCGGATGAGGATCGGTTTTTTGTGTTCAATGGAGACTATGTGGACAGAGGTGCTTGGGGTCTTGAGGTCTTTCTATTGTTACTGGCGTGGAAGGTAAAAGCTATAAGCTTTATTTCAATACCTGTAATTATCAACTGGTTTTGATCTAAATAACTGCCCTTTTGGATTGTAAGATAGTGGTTCAAATTTGATCTTTTCTGCTTCTTTTAAGTACAAGTAAAAATTTGTTAACTTGGATGAAGATTATGGATGCTTTAGTTCAAAATTGTTAGCTGAATTTGAATTATGTTTCCTTTACTTCCATTAAATACATTTAGTAATGTAGTACTTGTTTCAATTATGTGCGTTACTCCAAAATCTGAGGTTTGCGTTTTATGGTAAAATAAAAATCAAGTTGACTAGTCTGCATCAATCTCTTCTCCTTGTTGAGAAAACCATGCTGCTACTGCACTGTTCTAGAGAGCAAGATTGCTGTAAATGCCAACTTCCATTTTAGTTTTTCTGGATGCGTTTTGATATGCCTGACAAATGCCAGAGCCTGGTTGGAGCTGTGGTTGTGCTTGACCCCAGTTGGAAAACATAACAAAAAAACAATAACAAGAAGCTAAGCCTTGCTTTATTGAACTCAGAGTTGGCTCTAGGAATCCTTTATTGACATTTGGATCCATCTACAACTATTTCAACTAAAAGTTAAACCTTTTGCATCCATCCCAGGGCATGTTATTTCTACTGTACATCTTCTAGAATGTTGTACCAAGATAGCATTGCATTTATGAATTGGAGCTTATTTATGTCTAAAGATGAACAGATATAGGACTTCATGGAAAATGAAATGGTCCAGTTGCCAATGCATTTTGTTTCTTCTTCTAGTCATTCTTTAGTATTTTAGAGGTGCCTCAGTTTTTTTTATATATTTTCATTTATTTATGAGTTAAGAGGCATATCTTTAATTTCCATTTTCTTGAAATTCCTGCAATCAGCAGTCTTCCAGAATTATTGTGTGTTAACTTCTACCTACCTTTTTGATTTTTCCAGATACTTCAAAATTATGATTTAGTCAGTATAGTTAGTTTTTGGGGGCCAGGAAAAGGTTCGATTTCCTAATTGGATAAAAAGATCATTTGGAGTCTATGGATATGATTGGAACCTTCTTTAGTACATGTCTTATTATGGAGTAGGTACAAAGCTTTGTACTTCTCATGAGAATTTGTGAAGATGCTTCTTCTTCCTTATTTTCCTTCTTCCATTGTCTTTCACTAATTTCAAACCCCAAAATTCATAAAGCTTATTTACCGTACTGCCCCGTTGAATTAACCATAACTTTGTTACTTTCGAATCCCAGAACATTGAACTACTTTTTCTGGTACCACAGTAGTTCTGATGAAGATTGACTCTATTCTTGTGTTATTCTACAATGTTTTAATTATAATCTTGATATTTATTAGATTTCAATTAAGAATTATGTTCCTTCGCTTTTACCACGAGATTGTTTCCATATGATCAGATAATCTACTTTATTATACAGTTTAAATAAACATTCAGAAATACATGTTTGGAATGTAACTGTACTTCGATATTAAAACGAAAATGCATATTTTGTAGGTTCTGATGCCTCACAGGGTATATTTGCTTCGTGGAAATCATGAGTCAAAATATTGTACTTCTGTTTATGGATTTGAGAAAGAAGTCTTGACCAAGTATGGGGATAGAGGAAAACATGTCTACAGAAAGTGTTTAGGCTGTTTTGAAGGACTTCCTCTTGCTTCCATTATAGCTGGGTGTGTATATACTGCACACGGAGGGCTTTTTCGCGGCACAGTTGTCACCCCATCAAAAAGGGCTAAAAAGAAGAATCGTAAAGTAGTTCATAACCCTGAAGCCAATGCTTTAACTCTTGGTTGCCTGGAAGAGTTGGCCAAGGCTAGGAGATCTGTCCTTGATCCTCCTTGGGAAGGTTCAAATTTGATTCCTGGTGATGTCCTTTGGTCAGATCCATCAATGATCCCTGGCCTTTCCCCAAACAAAGAGAGAGGCATTGGTCTATTATGGGGTCCAGATTGTACTCAGGAGTTTTTGAAGAAGTTTAATTTAAAGGTGAAGACATTCTATCCGTGATGATCTGTCTCATTTCATCTGCCATGTCATATTGCTTTTGCCAGGCATTTCGCCTTTCTATCCTTCTTTTCTTTCTGAACTTAAATTAGAAAGTATGATAGGACTAGCTTAAGTCGTGAAGAAAATGCAACTCGATATCTACTGTATGTTATTGCAGTTTATTGATGCTCCTAACTGTTTGATTATAATGATGGCCTCTTTCTTCCAGATGCTGTTCGCAACATCATCATCTAGGATGATATAGAAAATAAAGACTTAAAGTCTCAGTTTCCATTTTTTAATATTTTTGCATCGTCTTTCATGGTACAGCTAGTTTATATAAGACTTCAATTTGTTTCCTTGCAGACAGCTCTTGTAAAAAATCCTGATCCTCCCTTCTTTTCCTAACCCTTATCCTTCCTCTCAGAAGAAATTGGTGGTGGAATAGAAGAGAAAAGCACGGAGAGATATATGTAGGGTCCCTTTGGAATGCTTTTTCCCCTTCTACCTCAATTATTTTAATGAGCATGTAGAAACCTGCCTTAAATTATCTTTACAGAAAGAACTCCTTAAGGATGAAGTCACGCTCGTTAGTTTAACTCACCCATGGATACTGTCTGAGCTTGATTTATAATTTTAAGTGATACTTGACCTAGATAAGGGCATAATAAATCTTTAATACCGCCTTTGGTAAAAACTGTAAATTTTTCCCAATCGACTGCTTGATATATGAAATTTGATTTGATTTGAAGTTGATCTGTCTGTCTGACACATACTACTGTTGAAATTGATATGATAGCTTAAACTTTTATTTCTGGTTATCTCAGTTGATCATTAGGTCGCATGAAGGTCCTGATGCAAGGGATAAGCGGCCTGATCTTGGAGGAATGGATTTAGGATATACTATAGATCATATTGTAGAGTCTGGGAAACTCATCACACTATTTAGTGCCCCAGATTATCCACAGTTTCAGGTAGCTTTAAACTCTCTGCATTTGATGCCTTCCAACCAATCACCATAAGTTCTGTTGTCTAATTTTATTTTGGTCTTCTGTCGTGGCACGTACATCTCTATTTTGCTGATCCAAAATCTAAAATTCAGACTATAACAAGGATCTTGTTCATAATATTTTAAAATTGACATGTAGTTAAAACAAAATTGATTGCTTTGATTTCTTTGTGAACTCTACATGGAATTATTGTGCTTGAACAAAATTTACTTTTCTGTGCACTACCATTGTGATTTAAAAGGAGTGGAGTGTTGAACAATGCCCAGTGACGGGTGTTGTATTGCCTCTGCTTGCTTGTTTTCTTTCTGTTTCTGCCTTCAAAATGAAAATTAATTATTTTGGAGGAAGAATAACTTCTTAGGGTAGCTTTGAATCCCCATTTTAAGGTAGCAGATAATTTGGAGCAGAAATCATGGTAAATCAACCCGGGAAAATATAAGGCTTGGTCTGCATGACACAAGAAATTTGGAGTCGTCCTAACTTAATAATTTACAATGCCTTTACACATCTTTGCTATATGCATAGTATTGAAACTAAACCTCTTTGCAAAACTGTGCTGTTTTAAGTGCTATTTCTCAGCGAGAGAGAGAGGAGAACAAAAATTTAATAATTATTGGACATATTGTGAGCATTGCAGGCAACAGAAGAGAGGTACAGAAACAAAGGAGCATATGTTGTTTTGGAACCCCCAGATTTTGACACCCCAGTTTTTCATAGCTTTGAAGCCGTTACTCCAAGACCAAAGGTGATATATCCTACTTGACCTAACAATATGTGAAACGGAAATTTGAAAATCTTTTATTAAACTAAGTTACACACCACATTAACACCCCTTTTGATTCTTATTATTCTAGAATGAGAATGAAAAATATAGTCGTTATTGGACTCCACACAAGATATAGAAATTCAAAATTGATGGCTTAATGAGATGGATAACGATCATATTTTTCATTTTTATGGATGAAAAATGAGAATCAAACGGCCCTAAATTTTTTTTATAGTTGGAGGCTTTTTGGCTTTCTTAGGAGAGAGCAACATGTTTGATATTAGTTTCATTTCCTCCTTGTCTTTTTGGTTGAAGACATACAGGTTACTTGATTCATGTATTGTAGCTGTGAGAGCAGTATAAGAATTTCGGTTATGCTATATTTACATAATGATTTACATAATAGTTTATGTACACATGATATGATGAAATATATGATTGTGTCAGAATTTTTTCAACTAAATTAAAAAAAAATCCTCACTCTTTTTTTAACACATCATCTGTATGTAAACCATTATGTAACTCTTTATGTACAAGTAACACTATGCTAAGAATTTACCCTTCCAAGTTCAATTAATCTTTCTAGATCAATAGAAATAATTATATCTGAGTAAAAACATGACGTTTAACATTCATGGCAGGCAAATCCTTATTATGATTTTGAAGATGTAATTGATTCCGATGAAGAATTGGACTTGGTGTCAATGGTGCCAGACTCATGATGGAAGTTGCAATGCTGTTCGAAGCATGCACTTTATACTATTTATTAAACTGAAGTCTTGAATCTGTTTTGACTATAGTTTTGTTGCGTGTATTTACCTATACAATATCACAGAGGGCTTCTTATATTCTGTGGTAGCCCTTTCCCATTGTAGATTTTTTTCACATGGGAAGTTCTGTGCAGGGCAGTTTTCAGGTTTTTCAATTAATTGTACATTATATTGCAAGATATTGATTACAAAAAACTGCTTGAAGTTATTGCTACAATTTCTTCATGGTTTTCATCGGGTTGGTGACTTGGTGTCGAGTTTCCATGGTTTATATCGGTCTTGTTGATGGTTGCATAATATCAGTCGTTCAGTTGTGGTATCAAGAGCATTCCCTGAATGGAAGTATTCTTGGTTTCTGAAGTTCCAAAGGCAAAATAATCATACGAATGAATGTGATGCTTTGCATTTTTTTATTGGCATGCTGCATTTGTTACTCTTTCAATCATATCTACCTTCGGTTCTATTGCATCTAAACATGTTTACAAGACGTCCCGAATTTGAAGTTAAAATTATTGAAGTTAAATCGTACTACTGATTATAGTTATTTGATGAGTAATGTTATTTAGCCCAGTTAAAGTTAAAACACGTAGTGTTAATATGATTTTAAATGATAAGTACTATTAAATGAGTCATTTAATTTCACTTTTTATATAGCTTGTGACTTAACACCATCTAGATTGGTGTTATAACTCATAACAATACCCTTATTTAAAAGAGCTAAGCGTATATTCAAGAGACTCTTTATTTTTAAAGAGCATATTCTATCATTTGGAGAGTATCTATAGATTTTGAAGTATTTCAACAAATTCTTTATATTTAACATTTCATTTTATTACTTAAAAAAAATATTTATTATTTTTCATCATCTTTTATTTTAATTAACTTTTCTTTATATTATTATATTATTTTTCTTTATTGAAAATTAAAACATTTTGAATGCATTTAATTTAGAGAGCGGATTTGACTCTTCAAATTAAAATATTAATTTAAAAAGTTATTTAAAGCATAATTTTAAATGTCGATTTTTTAAAATAGTGAGCACCTCACGTTTGAAAAACCTCTTAAAAATGCTCTAATGACAATAATCTTATTCCCCTAGTAGTCAGCCATCGTTTTGATTTGATGACATAACCAACCCTATACTCTACTTTTCTACTCTCCCCTCACTCCGAAGAGGTAAAGATGCAGATTAATATATAAATTATTTTCCTACAGCTATCAGCCTATCATGGTCGACAATCTCTTTCCTTTACTATTTTTCTATTCTATTCTATTCTATTACGTTGGACGGGACAAAATCCAACACAAATCAAATTAAACCAAATCAAATCGTTCAACCCGACCAATCCGATCAGTTTGGGGTGATTTTTAAGTTCTATTATATTGGATTGAGGTGAAAAATCAATTTTGAGCAGTTGGATGGAGTTTTGGGATTTGAACTAAAACTCAACATAATTCAACACAATCCAACCCGATAAATTAAAAAAAATTAAATAGACACAATGATGAAATTAAGAGAAGGACTTATAATTTTTAAACATCCATTTTTTTTTTACATAAACTGATTGACATGAATAATATGGACAAATGCAAAGTTATTTAACGATAAAATAAAAATTAAGGACATAACGATGAAATGAATGAATCCCAAAAAATTGTAAAAAAGAAAATATTTCGTAATTTTAAATTTATTTCTAAATTATTTTTCAAAAAGAATTCCTTATATAAGTGTTAAAAAAATAAATGAAAGTTTTCAAGTAATTTCAAGGGAAGAGTTCACAAATTAGGCATTAAGTTTCATAATTACAAAAATCAGGTATTAAGTTTGTTTAAAAAATGCAAAACTCAGATATTGAGTTAATTAATTAAAAATAATTATTATTTAAATTTAATAAATTCACAATTATACAATTAATTGTCACATGTACATAATTATATGTCACATATTATTAATTAATTAGCCACAGATTATTTCGAGGTTACAAATCAAAAATTTTATACGTCACAATTTTTTTCATTGGTCACAAATCAAAAAGATTACAGGTCATAGTTTATCTATCGATCACATATTTTCAAATTTGTTGGTCACAAATTATTGAGTTTTAAGGTCAGAGTTTAATGGTTAGTCACAATAAACCAAATAATTGGTCACATACACCAAACACCCCACTCCTATTCTGATCCACCACCAATACTTGGTCACAAATTAATCAAATAATTGGTTACAAACGCTATCCCACCATCGCCCCACCAACAACACACCACCACCACCACCACCACCAACACAACAGCACCCCCAACATCACAGAAACGCACCATCGTCGCCAACAACAGTAACGCACCACCACCACCGCCGAAAACGACACCATGACTATCACACACATTGCCGCCGCCGACAAACGCCTGCTCCAACACCACACACCACTTCCACCTCGACTTGCAACTCTAATCAACCATCGCCTGCTAAAATCAGAGATTTCTTCCAACACTACCACACCCACAGAAACAACCTAACCACCATGCCGAAAATCCCCTAACCACTGCACCAACGCCACCACCATACCAACCAGAAACAGGTGCAAAAGAGGAAAAAAAAGATAGAGAAATGACGATGGCGCGAGCATTGCTGCTTACGATGGGGGAGGTGCTGTGTATCGCGCACGGTGGTCGGTGCTACGCCTATCGTCGGCGCTACGCCTATCGTCGGCGCACACAAGCACTGTGAAGAAGAGACACCCCATTCAACACAAACGCTACTGCCATCACCACCACACCTCCGCGTCGCTGCTATTTCGCCCGTGTGGCGCCCTATTCGTCGTTGCAGTTTGTGCATAGCGACGTCACTCGGCGACGCTCAGCAGCCCTTGATGCCGAAGATGTGCGAGGGAGATGAAGCGGAGTTCACATCGAAGCGCCGACAATGTCGAAGAAAGAGAAGGGAGAGAAAAGAAGAGAGAAGGCATATCGAAAAACAAAAAGCCGTTCTAAACAGCGTCTGACGCCAACAGTGTCGACCGGCGCATCTCCTTCGTTGTCGATTGCCAGAGTTTGAATGGGTTGCCGGTTGCCGGAGAGAGAGAAGGGAGATAAATGAATAGGGAGAAGAGGAAGAGAGAGAAGGGAGATAAATGAAATAAAATTAGGGTTTGGGTGGGTATAATATTTAATTATTAATTCAATATCTGAATTTTGATTAAAAAATCTTCACACCTGATTTTTGCACTTTGAAGTTTAAACACCTGGATTTATGTAACTTTCCCCTGATTTCAAACTTTGAAAAATTGTCTAAATTCAACAAAAAGTTATCGAATTCAACTTTTATTGGGCCCAAGCCCAAACCGACCCAAACTTGATCGGTTTGGGTTGGGTTGAGTTTAAACCAATAATTAAATTGAGTTGGTTTGATTTTAGATCAAACGATCATGTTGGGTCAAGGAAAAAATCGACCCAATTTATTTGTACAAAAAATTGTAATATTATTTGTTATGTTTCTCAAACAAAAAGTTGAAATTGGGTTTTGCTTCTTTGCCAGGATACTTTAATAAAAGCTTTGACATAATTTGAGGTAACAGAAGATAATTTGAGAGGAAATCTGGTCAGTTTAAAATAGTCCAATAACATAGGATCATGCTAGGGGTACATCACCCTTCACATAAGGGTTGACATAAAGGGCAAGTGGCGCCTCGGTATTGGAGGAGCACATCGGCCCCACTTGTGGACCTCAGCTCTCCTCCAATAGGAGGGTGCCACTTGCCCCTTATGTCAAGGCCCGGTACTTCATGTCAAACTCTTATGTCAAAGAACCTGGCACCATGATGGAAATTACAAAAGGGCCAGGTAAAAAAAAAAAAAAAAAAAATCTTGAATTGGCGCCTAATGGTAGAGGCAAAGCTATCCAAATTTCCCGTTTCACCATCACCAAGCATTCTCCATTGGGTTGGGGGTCGATGTCACAGTAAAAAATCTTGCAGCGCGGCTTGGCATATTCTGTTGTCTCATGTGCTTCTACCTTGTGATAATATAAAAATACAGAGGCTTGGCTTCAGTTACATGATTGCTTGTTTTACTATTATTTCAGGGTTGATGTGTAGGACGAAGCTGACGTGCTTTCAGGACTTTGTTGGTCACCACAATAGCGAAACTGCGAGCTGATAATAGGAACTTCATAGATATTTTCTTTTAAAGGTTGGGACTTTTTTATTTTCATTATATGAGAATACATTTGATTTTCATAACGAATTCAATTTCCTTCCTTTGAAGTTAAGAGGGAGTAGCAAATCTCGTCGGAATGGAAATCTGGGAATTGTTTGTGGTGGCACTGATGCCAGTTCTCAAAACACTCTTCATAGCAATAATTGGCCTATTCCTCGCCGTAGATCGTGTCAATATCTTGTGTGCAGCTGCGCGTCACCATTTAAACAACGTAAGCTAGTAGCTATTCTATGTTAGTTTAGTTATTCTTAAAGATACTACTTTTTTATTTATTTATTTATCTAGATTGCTGATTAATCAGGACAAAATTCAGAAACGTTATAGTCATGTATGTTAAATTGTCCTCCTCCCTCTCCTCATCTTCAAATTTGTTAGGAAATCTGCATAAGATGGGTGACTTCTATGATTAGGAATGCAAAATGTTGCAGATTTTTTTAATAGTCTCTCTTTGAAGTTTTTGAACTAGAATGAATCATTTATGATATTCTTGTTAGATATTTGCTGACATTAAATTTTCCTGGGGATATGTGCCAGCAATTATAAGGAAACTATTAAAAGTTTTTGGTCCAGGCAAGACTGATGATGATACTTTCATGTGAGCAGCTTGTGTTCTACATCTTTTTTCCTGCACTTATTGCTAGCGGCCTGGTTAATTCAAGTACAGAGATCAGCATACTTTCTTTGTAGGTTAACTTGAGTTACTTTAAACTTTGGTGGTCGTTTTGTGTCACTTCTGGTACCTTAACTTGTTTAATTGACATTTGAACTCAAATACAGGTGGTTTACACTAGTGAGTATCCTTCTTGCATTTATTATTGGTTCGGCATTTGGATGGATTCTTGTCAAAGTCACTGGTGCTCCTAAACAATTGTATGGCCTTGTTATTGGTTGCTGTGCGGCAGGTGTTTAATCCAACATTAAGTTTTTCCAATATGGTGATTTTATTTTAATTTTTCATTCAATTTCTTAGCTTATAGCTTAATGTATTTGTGATCCTTACATGATTATTTTTAATTGATAAATCCTACTGCTTATTCAAGGAGAGCACGTGGTAGTGATTCTACTTTATCATTACATATTTGTGGAAATCTGACTATAAGTTCATATCATCCACCTTATATACTGGCTGCTGTCACAACTCCTGCTTTTGAAGTCTTGCTCTTCATTTCCTTGAACATATTGCAGGGTGCTTCTGAAATTGCAAATTCTGTTAAACAATAATAATAAAGTAATGATAATATTATGTTCTGTCTTATTTTCCTCCCAGGGAGGCAGGGGGAGAGGGGATTGTGATGAGATATGTAGAGCCATATGGTAGCTATGACTTTATGGTTGACCACATACTCTGTCGTTATACAAAATTGGTATTATTTATATTTTGAAAGGATAAAACAATCCAAAAGGACAGCAACAAAAAATTTTCTTCGAAAGAAACTTCAACTTGTCAATGTTTGTTTGAAAAAGGCGCTATGTGTATGGCTTGTTTGGTGGGGGTAGATTATGCGGTTTTGAATAGTATTAAGGAAGAAAAAGACGCTAAAATCTCTTCCATTGCCATGCTGAGTACTGTGTACAAAGCTGTTTTATGGTGAAGAGTACTTAACAGCAAGGGGTAGACATGAAAATTTATTAAAGGCCTTCCCCATAAATTCATCCAATGATCATAATTCATTAAGCGTCTTAGAATATCTTTAGAATTTTGAATTAGGCATTTGCAGTTTATGGCCATCTCTAAATGCTGCGACCTTATAAGTCATAAATCCTAATTTTATTAGAGCCTTTGTATGTAGCAATTGGCCTCTAATGATAAACGAAATTATAGAATTCAAACTTGGTTTCATTTCACCAAATTCATAAAATTATTCCTGTTGTGACTTGCAGATGTAATTCTGATTTGAATTAGGATATCCGTATTGACCCCAACTGTTCTCGAAGTTTCTTGAATTTGTTACTTAGTTTGTGGCTGTTTGGCCTGCACAGGTAATTTGGGAAACTTGCCGGTCATTATCATCCCAGCAACCTGTGAAGAAAAAAATAATCCATTTGGAGATTCGTCTACTTGCTCGAAAAATGGCATGACTTATGTATCCCTCTCTATGTCGGTAATGTACATAATTTATTACTCTACGTCTGGTATAAATGAGCTTAATTTGACCGCCTAGATGCTTGTGCTAGTATATTCACATATTCACTATCTAGCATATATATAATCAACACCAGTCCTAAATTGCATTGTATGAGAGCTTCAAACTGTATAAATAATTTATTTTCTATCTTTAAACAGTTCCTGGCAACACAGAAATTAGTTAAATAATTTTTCATTTCCCTTCTATCTTGTGTTTACTTTCTTTTTGCCTCGGCTTCTTGTAGATTGGGGCTGTTTTTGTTTGGTCTTATGTTTATAACATAATAAGGGCATATGGGAGTAAGGATGACCTTCGCATGAAGATAAACTCGACAATTAATGAACAGCAGTGTGATAATGGCTCAGAAATATTCTCAGGCAGCAGTACAGAAGCTCTGTTATCTAAGAGTATTCCATGCTACGAGGTCCATGATGCTCCAGTTGAGCAGCTTCTTGGAAGCTCCGAGGACAAAACTAAGGTTTTCTTTGTTTTTCTTCTTTTCCTTCGAATATGTTTATCACACTTCACGTGAAATGCGTGCAATGTGTATTTTTCTAATATGCATTCTTCTTTAAATAGTAAGCAACCTCATAGTAGAGTAATCATTTTAATATGTTTTACAAACTCAAAGTTGGAACATTTGTTACAATGCATGACTTTTTTGTTTTTTACTAAGAGAAACATAGAAAGAAGAAATTTTATTATCTCATACATCAAACGACAAAACAAGTAAAGGAGACAAAGTCTCGTGTTTCTAACTCCTTGCTAGACACTTGTGGCAAGCCTATCTATGATGACGTTCAGGCATATAGCTTGTTTGTGTGTGTGCACGCACGTGTGCAATTGTCAGTACATTTTTTTGACGGTGAAGCTTAGGAATTTGTTGACTGTGGAGATTAGAACCTAATTTATCTCTTTCAAACCCGTGTAAGCTTAATATTTTGATAACATTGGCAACAATAAACGTTCATTGTGGCAGGCATAAACAAAACAAAACAAATATATATATGGGCAAGAAGGTTGAAATTTTTAAAGGAATGCAGTGTGGGAAGTGGGGAAGATCTTTGAATGTCTACTATAAATAGGTAGAGGTGAAACAGATAATGGTTTTCTAATCAATTTTTGTTGCTTTGTTTCATATTATGAAGGCCTTTTTTTTCTAATTGTTCAAAGTGGCCAATCATAAGAACGATCACATCTGTCATCTTCCTTCAAAATATATTGGTTTTTACTCCATCAGAGAAATGTGCCTCTACCGCTGTGGTTTTGAGTCTTTTGACAACTATGAATTGATGCGATGATTGTTGGGCTAGCGACTAGAGTCTATCAAATTAGAACTGAATGTGACGTGCGTGAATTTTATCCCAAAGGCTTAAAACCTTGAAATGTGGGTTCATCCATGTCATTCTTGTCATATTTTCCCTTGTGTTTCCTTTGCACTTTTTAACAAACCTGAATGACCTCCCTGTCACATGGAACTCTTCCTTAAATGGAAACTCTACTCTAAAACCCCTCTTCTAAGAACACTGCCTTTATTCAGCGGTCTATCAGGGGCTGCAGCGATGCCATGAAGAGTGCAAGTGGCCTATCATGACAAATACCTTGCTCTTACTCATTTTTCCTAGTATTCCTTGCCACCATACATGTCCTTGCCCATCATGATTATACCATTGAATCCACGGAGCCTGCATGCAATTGTTTCTTCTCTATGGCTACCAGATGTCACACTTGCCCATTTAGATGAGCCTAGAGAGTCTATAAAACCAGACCATAATATACAAGCATGGAAGCCAAGATGACATAATCATTTATGTTCTAATTTCAACTTCCGAACATGTATGTTCCTTGGCAAATATCTCACACAATTGACCTGTGGACTCAGAATTCACTGATATAAGATGTAGCAAACCATAATAGTTTTCTCTTTATTTATTTATTTTAATTGGTCGGTAACGTTAGGAGAATATTGTATATATTTAAGAAATCAAAAACTTCTGTTTTTTGTGCAGAATATGTTTTTTTTACCTTTAATTTTGATGTGATTTCTCTTACTAAGTTTTTAAGTATGCCATTAATTTATACCGTTTACAGGTCACAATATTTAAGAAGATAAATCTGCACGTGAATAAGTTGTTGAGAATTGTCGACCTGACGATCCTTTTGAGACCTCCAACCATTGCAACGGTATTGTACAATGCTAAATTTAATTACAGCAGTCACTCCAGCATGATAAGTAAATATAGTCATATTATTCTTTTAGTTGAAGAGTTCCATTGCATCGGTCAATAGTAAGCCATTTCTGTGAATATAATATTATTGAAGTTGGAAGAAAAAGTAGCAAATAAATGCACAAGGATGTTTGTAACCATAATATCTAGATTTTTTTAGCATGACTTTACCATTCTCATGCCCTTGGCCCCACGAAAGAGGAAATATACGAGAAGAGAAAGATTGCACATAATCTGAATGTTCTCGATTTGTTGTCATTTAAAGTATTAGGAAGATCATATGGCCTTGTTATGTTACTTTTTCTGGAAATGACAGACTGCAAAGACATTTGCTGTGGCTTTTCAGCAGGTATGCGCACAGAATATATTTTCACACAATTGTGCTCGATGAATGCCTTCAAATCCAACTGATATAGTAAGATTCACCCACAGTGCAGATTACTATATATGACCATTTAAAATAATTGTCCTTCCTGAACAGATTTTATAATAAAGCTGAAAAATCAGTATTGCTTGAAAGACTTGGTGTTTACTTCTTGGAAGATAATACTCATTCTAGGACAATTTGGGTATTCTAGTTATGTAGGAATGGATAATATCTTGGACAAGATTTTAGCTTCTATTATTCCATAATAACGAGGAGTACTGAACAATCCGCCTTAGCAAACAAGCCATGAGATTGTATCTCAGAAACAAAGTACTTAATTCTGGGGATAAGGTTATTTGTGCAAGAAAATTTGCTATTAGCTGAAAAATGTCCTAGCCAATCATTATGTTTGGAATTTGAAAGGTTATGAATATTTGTATACCAGAAAGCTTTAGATTTAGAGCCAGCACCGACACGGAAACATGTATAGTAAACAAACATGTTCAATGAGTTTCAGTCATCTACAATCATGGATTATACTTTGCAACATAAAGTCTCACAAGTCTGATATCAGTTTTCAGACTTCTGATTTCTCAGATAACTAAGCATGAAATTAGGTTCCACAAGCCTGGAACACATCTTGTACATCTAAATACAAAATTTCTCAAGAAAATAGTTGTAAGGTCCTAAATAAGTTGAAACATGTTCACAATTTTTAGCAAACCATAAAAGTAGTTCAGGTATAGCAAGTCTCCTTCAGCAATCATTGATATGTTTAAATCCAGTTTCAGACTTCTGAAAAATAAGCTTCCAGAGTTCTGTAATGTGTCTTAGACCTTCGAATGGACTTTTTCCTGGAAATTTATCAAGTCATTTTCCCTACTTGACGCAGGTAATATAACTCATAAATATCATTAGTAATGTGATGTTTAAAATTGTTGACATAAGAAATCTAAATAAAAAAATGATTAGAGCGATTCATATTTACACAGTAGTACAATTATGCGACAGAGGTGCTCCTCCCTGGAACTATTTGGCTAGGTTTCTTACTAAATTTTTTTTTTTTTTTTTTCTTTTTCTTTTTGCAGATTGTTGGCCTTACCATTGGATTTGTCACACCAATTCATCATGTTATGGTTGGTGATAATGCTCCTCTGCGTGTGATTGCAAATTCTGTCTCTTTGCTGGGGTATGAATGCTGCTACTATTCATTCCTGTTCTGATGCTACTAGAAATCTTAATCGAGGATTGCATGTTGTTAACCTAGGTCTTTTTTGCCTTCAAAAGATATCACACTGGGGCTGCATATATGTCGAAGTTTTGAACAATCGAAATGATGAATGGATATTTTGAAAAAAGAATGACTGCTAACTCAGAGAAAGGGACCTTTTTATTTTGGCGCGACTGGTCTGGGGAGACAGAAGTGGTGAAGAAAAGCAAAGAATTGCATTTAGATTAGAACACAGTCAAACTTAATATCCAGAGACCAGCTGCAGAAAGGGTAGAATAGAATCTTCTACTTAAAAAAATTTCTCGGAGTGGGTTCTACTAATGTTTAAATTATACTGTAAAGTAATTAAAGCAAAAATACGAAGAGGAAAAGAAAATTTATCTAACTATTTTGTCTTTGAATTTCAAAGAGAGAGACGGTATTTACAAGTTAACAAATATCTATAAAAAGAAAGATAAACATAACTACCTACCATAATCTGCCATATGAATTCTTACCTTAACTAGTCCAACTAAGACTAAACATTATCTGTCTTATACAAAGAAAACAAAACTAATGAACAGGGATAATCAAATTAAGATATCATCTGCAACAAGCTAAAGTATTCGACCTCTGCAACCCATTTATGGGATTTATTGTCGAGGCAATCATGTTACTGCATGAGTCTTCGTAGTCATGAAAATGAAATGAAGTCAAAAGGTTCACTTACTTTCTCTGTTTTGCACCAGGGAAGCAGCGATACCATCCATGACTTTGATAATGGGAGCAAATCTTCTAAGAGGTAATTTAACTCTCTCTAGTTTTCTTGAATTTTTAACTTGCTATATGTAAGTTTTCTTTTTCCGTGTCAGATATGACAAGAAATTGTATTGATTTCTGGTGTTAATAGTTCAGAGGTCTACTTTATTTCAGGTTTCAGAAGATCGAGATTGAGCTCGTGGCTCATCATAGGGATAACTGTAGTTAGGTTTATCATCTTGCCTCTTTTTGGAGTCCTGATTATTAAAGCTGCACAATTGTTTGGCATGGTGGGATCAGATCCGTTATATCACTTTGTTCTTCTGCTTCAGTATGCAGTTCCACCGGCATTGGCCATAGGTAAAAGTCCACCTTTATTGCATTTAAATGATTTGCTTTGTTCTGGATGCACAGTGAGGTAATGGATTTTAGAGTAACATTCAGAATATAAATCATATAGTAAGGTTTCATTCCTATTAAAAGATTATGACAATGGAACCAATCATTTTCATTTTAGTTCTGAATCTTCTGATATATATGTGTCCAAATTTGGGCTCCCTGTAAAATGAGATGCTGCATTCAGAATTCTTAAGAATTTGATATAACTTTCAAGGAAGAAACTATCAGCTAGAGTTTTTAGATGACAAACCAGTAAAAAGTGAATGGATTAGAAGTTAAATTTAAATTTCTTAGCTCTATTCTGAATGTCAATACTCTGTTGTTCAACAAAATGGACAGTTACAATAACACAGTTGTTTGAAGTTGGAGAGACTGAGTGCTCAGTTATAATGTTCTGGAATTATATCGCGGCATCGATTGGGCTGACGTTATGGTCAACTTACTACATGTGGATTTTATCTTAAATTCTCTGGTAAGTATACCAAAACTTTGGATCAAGTCCCTCTGTGTGAAATATTGTTGCAGGAATTTGAATCAAAAGTCATGTATCATGAGTTTATTATAGCAAGTTATGCAACAAGTACCTCCATATTGTGTTGAATACGATTTGATAGTGGGTTTGGGACAGTGATTAGAATACTTCCTTTTCTCGATCTTGATTCGCTTAGAAATTTTGTAACTATGAACTTAGTACTCCCTCACCCTGCATGCCAAAATAAACGCTGTGCCACATTCGATAGCCTTCAACTGTATTGATGGAAATTTTGCGAAGGGGTTTCAAATACATGCCCCTAACACGAAAGAGAAAAGTTGCACAATGCTGAATTTAACAGGTCTGGTCAAGGGAACATCCATTTTTAATGAAACGAGGTATATCACTTTGTCATTTCAATACATCTAGTTTTCTAATTTCAAATTTGGACACGTTTTAGACAAATAAAATTCTAATTATTTTTAGATAGAAATAAGTCTTTTTTTTACGGTTGAGTTAAAATTCAAAATTTCTGCAAGAAAGTACGTAATGAGTTTTTTTGGTGTTTCATGTGACAATTTTTTCCACAAATGTATGTTTGTTTATGAATTACAGTTAAATGTTACCTTGGGATCTAAAGATTGCTTTCGTAGGTAGATTAAGATTAGATCGAATAGGTAATAACATTAAGGGTCTGTTTGATTGCGAATGTGGAAAATGGGTGGAAAGAAAATGAATTCCAGGGAATTAAATTGTTTAGAAATTGTTTTGCTGGGAATTGTAATTAATTGTGTTTGATTTGTATAATTTTTCACCTGAAAAATGTTGAAAGTTTGGTGTTCGTTTGGCTTCGTTTTTCGTGAAAAGTGTCCATTAAAGTGATAATTTTCTCTATCATTGGGTCTAGAATTTGTTCCACTTGCCAAAAAGTTTTTAAAAAAATTAAAATTTTTTTTTTAAAATTATCATACCAAATATCATTC
>CAIGRT010203550.1:0-10624 GCA_903798405.1 Fraxinus platypoda | reverse complement strand
CACAGTAAAAATGCCACCCGTGGGGACAATTTGCAATGCCACACCTTTATCCATGAGAATGAACTCTCCACAAATCCCAAGAGAGATCTAAAATAATTAATAAACCAAACAAGCTTTTGTGAACTCCATGCAACCCATCTCTTGGCTCTCTATTACATATCCTATGTGATCTCCAGTTATCTATTTTCCATAGACATGATAATTTAATGTCTACACATTTCTAATCACAGATTTGGATCAAAAGAACCAGAGTGAGACATAACAAATTAAATCTTCCCAAGAACTTTACTCACTCTTAAATAATTTACTGTGTCCATGATCTGATCTATTATGGTGTCTTAACCCTCGGAGGACGTCTAAGAATCTCCATTAAAATAAATGGGACTCCTTGAGGAGTCCTTGAGGAGTGATGGCATTCACAGCAGCAGGTATAGCGGTGGAAAGTTCTCATATTAAAGCTTGGAGTGGGAGCTGCTGAATCGAAATGCTTCTGGATCCCCCTTCCCTTATGCAAGTGAAAAACAATCTTAAAGAGGTCAGCAGACAACTTTGTCGTTTACCCTGAACAAAGGCCATTCTTTTTTCATGGTAATATGCCAGGTTTGATGGAAGGTAACAATTTGTAATTTGAAACGAGCATATTTTGCTATAAATAATTTGTCGCCGAACTTCAACTCAGGAACTTGTGGCCATTAATTAGGTTCACAGGTCCAATAATCAAGCAAATAACTGCAAACTTAAGCTAATGGCCTGCAATGTGACAAATACCCAGGTTGAACTTCAAACGAGCTTTTACAGAATCAACTAAGATGCTAAGGAGGTTACAAAGACTCAAGGCTAGAATGAATAGCATGATTTCCCCACTACCTGATGAATGCAGACAATCCATGGCTACTTATTGATTTATAGCAAGCTTCCAACAACATTTGCTAATATATAGCTCCAAGACTTCACATAATACAAAAAAGAAGCCACAAGGTAAAAACTTTTAATAGCATGAATTAAGTTCATGTCTTCATGCTTTCTTTGTCAAAAATCCTTCTAAATGTGGAAGAGTTTTGGACCCTATTACCTTTTAGAAAGTTAAGAATCTTTAGCTCTTGAACACATAGTCTTAATAATCTGTTGCTCGACTGACCCCTCAATTCCAGGAAAAGGAAAAAAATCATCCCATATAACCCCCTAAGTTGGCAGTTTTCTTCATACCTTAATAACCCCGCAATAGAGGGTCATGTCTATGTATTTAAATTCTTGAAGAACACTCACACAACAATCAAAGAAGTTTACATGAGCTACAAGAACTTTCCCCAAATTTATAAAGGTTTTTACGACACGTAATTATAATGAGTAGCTTTTCAGAAAGATCTGGAGAGAGCTTTTGATGTAGAACGGTTTGGATGGTGGTCCTTGGTCTTATGGACAATGGAAATCATCTTCTCATCTTCAAACAATGGAGCATAAATAAAGGAAGCAGCTCACACATTAATTAATCATACAGAAGAACGCAAGTCATACCTCATCGAAGCTTGAGAATGTGCACTGTAGTGACTTCTCAAATACCTGAAAGGTGAAAGGGAAAGAAAATCAATGTTTAAGCAGAAGAGCCCCAACAGAAAGCAAAAAAATAAAAAATATATATATAGATGAAGAACAGCACAAAAAATTAACATGACAAGAAAACTAATAGAAATTTGTATTTCCACGTTTGCCAAATGGACTATGACAAACATCAGCATATCCAATATTTAATGAGTATCAGGCAACAAAAACTAGGTATAAATTCCGCATATTTTCGAACAGCAATAATGTAGCTTAAAAAGTAGTGGTACAGCAGATCTCAAGCTTTGACCGTAAGTCTGTAACAATGTCTTTCTACATTTTTCTTTTCATCTTCAGTTGCATAAAAGATCAACTTCACAATAGCATATAAGTTTAAATGGCTGAATTTTAAAATCTGTTGGATGATGAATTCTGATACAAGGTCATTGTTAACCACAATTGCAAGTTATAAGCACTTAGTTCTTTTGAACAAAAGGTGATATATTGATTTTTTAGACAAGTGGTTTTGCTGTTAAGTGTCGTATTCCACACGTAATATCAGCAATACATTCATTAAGACATATTTTTGAACCATTATCGTAGGATAGTAGAAAGCTTAAGAAAGTCAGTTACATCATGAGAACAGAACATATTGTGAAGATCAATACCATGTTAATAAATTAAGTAATTCTTTATTGCTTGCCAGAAGAAACATATAGTCAAGTCCATAACACAATACACGCATACAGAAATATATTCAAAATATGCTCGTCAACTGTGAATATGGCAAATTGATTTGCATTTGTTGTCAAACCCAAAAAGTTAGATTACAGAAATTTTATCCAGGGAAGAGATTAAAGTAATGGTTGTCGATTAAGGCTAGAGTCAATTCCTTCTTCACTCTTTTAGATGAGTGAGAAAGGGACAATCCTATATTCCTATAAAAGTAATGTCGCAATTATTTTTTTGCATACAATTAATTGAATCTACCATAGAAAAAATATGAGAATTAAACCACGCATGTTTTGGAGCATGAATAAAGAGGGTCTAGTAACATACGCTTGATAATTCTTCCTGAGAAGCATGGCATCGTTCTAAGCAAAGTAAATAGCAAACCCATAAGTCTCCAATCCAGGGACAGTTTCTTGTTGCCCTGTTATAAACGTCCCTTACAATTTTCGAGGTCTGAAATATAAGATACATCAAGATGTCAATTGTATAATCAAAGAAGAGAGAAATAATTTAAGAACAGAAGTCGAGAGGTAGATGAGAACGAAAACCTTGAATGTCTTATCCAAATATCGAGTATAATCAAGCCATATATCAAAATATATAGGAAACTCAGTTATAGCACGCTCATACAGGATATTTACACGAGCTGGATCCCCCGATGACTGTTCAAACTTCAAGTAAGTCTGCAGTGACATGAAAAGCTCCGTAAAATTTACTAGTAGTTTTTTGAAACTAAATGCAGCTTTTCTTTACACATTAATACTCAAACAGGAGAGGACTCCCCTAAATTTCAACTTCTAATTTCCCTCGAAATTCATAAAATCCATGAGAATTTAGTTTTTTGACATTACTACCCATTGTGGATGAGTTGAAAGAGGACTTCCTCATTCCTACATGGATAGATGAATTTCAAAAGGAAATAAAATAGCAAACTCCTAAAATGTGAAAATTAAGTATTCTGACACCAATCATTTACCACGTAATATGTATGAATACAATATGAACTTTTAACAAAAATTACAGTGAAAAGTTTGATTCAAAATACCAGAATGGAAAAAAAAAGTAATAAAGAAATATGGAATAACATGAATATAAAAACATGAATATAAATATTTTTTTGGACTTATATACTGCACATTGACATGCTAGATATATGTACATCATGTTTCTGTCATTATTAATTTATCTTGTAACTCTTTTAAATATGCTACTAAGTAATTAAATTACTATTATCATGTAATATCAAATATAGTCATAGAATAATCAGCAAGATTTCATGAATAAGTGTTCATAGAATCCATTTATATCATAAATTTAATGTAAAAATATAATGATATAATAGACTTGAAAATTATTTTCACAAAACTCAATTCCTGATAAAAATGAAAAATTTAACATTTTTCATCAAACTAAAGCTATCATGCCTATCACTGCTAAATTTCGTCATCTAGCAATATTATTCTCTGAATATACACTGGATACATGTATAAGGTGTACTGTACCCCTTCACATAAAGAAAGGGCTCAAATATTCTTCTTTGAATTCAAAAAGAGTATGCAAACCAGGAATAATCAAATATACATGTCTACTATATGGGTATATTCCCAGTACTTACTAGCTATAATCACCCTATTAAGATTTCTGGGATGTACTACAAATTTTTGAAATATTCCATTCTTCTCTCTTCAAATATTCATGTAACTAATATTTATAGTTACATAGAGAGAGAGGTGACCTAGAGTCACATGGATAAGTTAATTAAAAAGTATTTGAATCTTTCTAGGTTTTGGATGCTCATTAGTGAAATACAATGCGAAATTGAAAAGAAAGATCTGTGTAGTCGACCCGCACAATGTGTAAGGATTTGTTGTGTCTATTTGAGCAAGCTTCTGTTTTGGGTGGGATGGTGAACATTAAAAAGAAAACTACACACCATGAATTCTTGAAGTTTTTCGGAGTCGTCTACATCCTTTTCGGAGATTTTTTCTTCAAAATCAGCACGAGCATTCAGCATTTCCAATGCCTTGTGATATGCAGCCACAAAATGAGATGGAAGACCACCGCATTTGCTACTATTAATATCCACATTGACCCCTCGATCTGCTTCCCAAGCCTTGTATGTAAGAAGAGTTGATGTTAGGTGAACAAGGGGAACAGATAACTGGCGATGGAACAAATTCCTTATTTTCTGGTTCTGTTTTTCTCTTGCCTGCAAAAGACAACTTTAGCATTAATTTGCAACTTATCTGCGGCAGAAATAGCTTTTCATTGTCAAGAAACAACTTATTTTTTGCGGTCCAATCTAATGGCAACTGATTAAAGCAGTTCATCAAGGCAAAAGCCTATAATTAATAATTTCTTTCATATAAAACATATCCCTCCTGTTGACTATGAGCAACCTATAAAAGGATGATATCTTTTGTACAGAGCGGAGTCTTCAGCACTTGTAAATTGCCAAGTACAAAATATAAGCCAAATTGTACAAATTTAGAAACATGTCAAACTAGTTGTGTTTCAGCTTTTAATAAATAGATTTTTCTCTTAATTTTGAAGTCCGCATTAAAAAATATTTCTAGCCCCCTTGTCGTAAATTCGTGGATACACCCCTGTATCCATATATAATTTTCAAATTTCACAAAGCCATCATAGTGCTCGGAACAAGTGGAGAATTCCTAAATGACGTGTGTAAAGTTTTTTGACAAAAAAATGCGGTTAGTAATGCCTCCTTGTTCTTTTTGAAGAGAAACACCGTGTAATGATGCATTTGGCTGGGATTTGGGCAAAGAGAAAGTAGGCTCTGATACCAATTGATATAGAACAAAGCACAAAATGTAGAAAGAAAGAGAGAAAAGAGAAATAGAAGCATAGAGAAAGAGAAGAGAGAAGACTTCGAGGTGAAAGTTTAATATCAATCAATACATCAACTGTAGTCTACGAGCCTGTTTGGGATGCTTGTGCTTTTGTAGAAGATCTTCCTAATGAAGTTACAACTAGCTTCCTCTAAAAGCTCTTCTAATTAAACAAAATACTTACAAAAATTATCAGAACAGGCAGAAACAGCTTCTTATACTCAAAACCAAGCAAAACAATTCTCAAAAGGGCTAGTCTTATTTGAACTTAAAAATAATTATTAGAAATGGAAAATTTAGCAAACTAACAGAAATGGAATGTTACCTAATTTAAAACTAATAATTATGAAAAGAAAAAAAATCATATGAACTCTAATCTACTTCATATTGTTTTGGCCACAACACACATCTAGATTATGGTAAGCCTTTCAAGAATCTCCATTAGTTTGTATAATACACATTCATTAATAAATATAGAAGCAATCAGCGAACACAAACTAAGCCCTTGTTTGGCTGAGATAAAAATCAAAATTTTAGTAGATTTAGATGAAAGTTGATGGAATGTATTGTTGATAAGTTGTGGGTCCCATAATATATGCTGTTAAATTAATTGTTGACTTGGACTTATATTTTAATCAACTTCTTGAACTGAAAAACAGGGGCTAAGCCTTTTTCATAACCAGTCTCAAGCCTGAGCAAAGGATGGTTGCGAAACATTGACAAACAATGTAAATCTTTGTCAAATCTTATGACATGAACCCTAATATACATAGTAACAATAATTAAGAAATTTAACCTCCACAAGGAAGTCTTGTAATGACAAGAAGCTGGCATTGAAGCTACAACATAATCAGTTCCAGAAAAACTATCAACTTCAGAAGACCACTATGTATTTTCAAATTCCTTACATAATCCAACTTGTATACTATAATCAAATTCCTCTTAGGACATCTCAGAGTGTAACACCACATTTACCATCCACATCATAAATTCTTTCAAATATATATATTAAGAAAATGGAGATTGCATAACAAAGAGGGGAAAACTTTGTGCCCTTTAAGTGACACATAAAGCCCCTTTTGCCTTGGGCTCCATTTTGCAACTACAAATAAGCCAAGGAACTGCCACTAATATATGAAAATGACCAAAAAAATGAAATGAAGTCAATATCTCAAACTAGCCCAGCGATGAAGAAATAACACACAAAAACGAAAAGCCACTGTGCATAATTCCTGCAAAAATAACAATACATTTAAACTGCAGATATTCGTCAGACACAAATTTCACACTGGCAGAGAAAAAAAAAATTGTATAACAGGATAGCTACATAAAGACAACGGAGCTAAAGTTCCCACCTCAGAGTCAGTTTCTTCAATAGTGTGAAAAATAGCTCGTTCAAACTCCCTGTATAATTCCCATATACTGCCACCTTCAGCAACATGTAATCCAGCAGCAGTAATAGCACGCTCAAAGAGATTCCTCGCCTTTGAAATACCAACAGTAGAACATTCAAGGACCGATGGATCATACTCTCGAACAAAATTTAAGTAGTCACACCATAGGGCAACAGACTGCAGAGAAAAACATCAGTCAATTTTTATTTTCTTTTCTAACTTGCAGTGCCCTCTGAAACAGCAGGATATTAAGCAAGCTGAGAGAATATTTGCAGAAATTACTTCCAGTTGAGATGATAGATTTAGAGAGACATTTTTTCCCATTACTTCTCAACATTTAATTTTTGATCTGTTAGAAACTGTGGAAGGATAGAATCATACGAGGTATTACAGTTTCTTCTTGACTAAATGCAGAAGAGATCAGGCTGGAGCCACTCATTTTTCCACTCATTTTATAATCTTCAGCCCCAGCAAAAGATTCATCTAACCCTAATTTCATTGCCAAAGTAGATAGTACCTAAATAGAATACAGCCTAATGCATGTAGTGTATTCCCTAATCATAGTTAAACAACAAGATAGAGGCACTATCAAATCCCAGAATATAGTTCTATTCTCATGTGCTCTCGACTTACTGATCTAGAAAAACTGCCACCACTTAAAACCAAGTTATTTCCATGCTAATTCAAGGACAATGTATTGATATCATACAACTATGCCAGCTTGAAAAACTGGCCGCTTACTAAAGAAGAATGAAATAGAGACACATACACCAATTAACCACAATCCAAGAATGTATACACAATGTACCAAGATTCTTAATTCTTATCAATCTGTGCACAGTGGTCGTTTGAAATAGGATGCAGCTCTTATTTGGAAGCTCTACATTTTTTATGAATAAAGAGTCCAAACCCAAACCAGACCTCTTAACATTTATAGAAAGAAATCTACAGAAGAAAACAACCATAGAGGAAAAAGATCTGTACGCATAAACTACATACTATGGGTAGAATCGGCTATATTACAGACAGGAAAATAAATTGTGTAGGCGCAACCAGCAGTCAGAACTGACTGCACCCTTCTGTATACTCATCTATGTTTCAGTTCTTACTTCTGCTATATGAGTCTAAATACATTTCTTTCATTACCTTCTCAGTGGATGAAGTTGCTTGATATCATATACCTACTCAGTGGATGAAGTTTGCTCGATATCATTTACCTACTCAGTGGATGAAGTTACTAGATATCATTTACCAGGAGAGCTGATAGAAGCTAGGCACAAAGAACAAATAGGCCAAGCACAAAGCCTATCTCAAGCTAGCTAATTCACCCTACTTTAAGTTCATAGTTCTGAACAATAACTATTAAAGGACACATCAATCTAATTAAATAACTTAAACATGATGCAAGGCATTGTAATAACTACCTTCTCTCATATTTCTTCGATAAACTGCAACCTAAATGTGTAAGAATCACTTTTTACTTTTTCCTTCAACTTCATGCTTCTAAAAGATGAAAACAGAGATGTGCTTTACTTTGAAAATACAGATCGACAAAAATAACTTTCCTAGGGTTGGGTTACGAATTTGGGGTACAGGTTAATTATTAAATCAACTTTCAGAAAGACTCAGAATTGGCCATAAGAACAAGAACGAACCAGATAATCAGACAACCCTCGCTCGTAAAGCTTTTCCACAGCAGGCAAAGCATCCGCTCTGTAAAAGAATGCAAAAGGAAAAACAAAATGAACATAAGTCCTTGTGAAAAGCTGAAAAACTATGAACTCCAAATTATGACACAATAAAGGAACCAGACATATTTATCCTGAATTTTAAATCTTTAACTATATCAAATTACAATAAAATAAATACAAAGCCATGCACAAGACTCAGAGGAAGAGAGAGAAGCAAAGCAACTTTAGCATGGTACGGCGTAGATCTAGATAGGCAAACAGCATGTTTGCAATTATAAGCTAAATCATTGAACTACCTCAAGCAAAATCTCCCCATAAACCAAACACCGTTGAGAAACTAATCTAGCTGCCGGTGACAAAGCAAAATACTGTAAAGATACCAAATAAAAAAAAAATGACACATACATTAAGCCAGTCATAATTCAAAACAAGAATTTGCCTTCAGCTTTGTGGAAATGGATATATACAATACAATTCATCCTCTTTATGGAGGCAGCAGTAAAGATGTATTTAACCATAGTAACATGTGCGTGCGTGCGCACGTAATGTACTCACACACACACATATACTCTAAATCAGAGCTCTCTATATATTAAAATGATTTACTTTGATTTCACGATTATCCTCAAGAATAATTTATAAGAAAAGGTATTATATGGTAGGATTTCATCATATCAACAGTCCTACTTCCCGATTCCAAATCCAACTCACTCTGTACTATTTCAGTATACCATATGTTTATGTAACGAAACCTCTTCTAATACATGGAAAAGGGGAAAAGGAAAAGAAAAGTCTAACAAGATGCGTTGCGTGACCTTCCACAAGGTAACATGGGACAAGCTTCAGTTGCAAATTTCAGCCTCTCCTGAGCTTCCCATTACCTTGTCAGTTTTTTACAACCCCCCACTCGCCAAACCACCACCACAAGCATACACATTAATCTTTCTTCTTCCCTTCCCTTCCCTTTCCTTTCTTTCTTTCATTCTTTTTTGCTTCCTACTATTTTCATAAACCAAAATAGAATGTCAATAAAATTCTTTAGAAATAGCTCTGACTTCGGGAGAACAAGAGTCATAACAAACATATATCTAAGATAAAAAGGATCCTTATCGTAAAAAAATTACAAAAGAAAAGTCAGAAATAAATATAAGCAGATGAATTTACAAAATGAACAATAGATACAAGCATATAACTAAGCGGAATGAAAAGAAAAAGTCAATATGAAAATATACCCAGAGCACATGGTAATCTCATCCTTAGCCCAATTTTGCCACATGTCAGGACTTAAAGGAAACAACGCACTCATTGCCTCCCTTGCTTGTCTCAGCTTATCTATGTCCGCTTGCTTCCTCAAAAGTTTAATAAACTACACAACCACAGGAGATAAAAAATAAATCCATGTCACCAGTAGGAACAGTCATATTCAGTAATGGACAAACAAAATGTCCTTCAGATAGAGATCCTAACAACATTACACATTAAGTTAACTTTTGAATGACTAACAATTATTAATAAAACAGGAAGTTATTCCGAGTAAGAAAAAGCTCAGAGAAGGAAAAGTCATCAAACAACCACCTCCATAGCTCCTGAAAACTTGAGTCTCTACTATATGACAAAACAGAGGCATTAATTATTAAAGCATCAAAAGCCTGTGATCTTATAAGTTATAACACGTAATTGGTTCATATCTTAGCAAGGACCAAAAACGATATCAAAACTTTCGACAACTTTGAATCACTAACTTCAAGAAACTTTAACTAATTACTGCCGCAATATTTAACATGTATAAAACACACACACACAATTTCATAATTAAGTTGGCAACGTTCAATGTATCAATAGGAACTTCATTTATCCAAAAATCATTAATCACGGACCATAATACAAGCGTGTGTGAGTGAAGGGATGGGCGTTATCAGTTTTTACTCGGACATGAGCATCGTAATTCGATGGATTATTGTAGAGCTCCAATTCTACAGCTTCAGTTAGGGTGTTCGCTTGTGTTTCGTCATCGGAATCAGAATCGAACTCGGAATAAGAATAGTCACTAGGTTTCTGAATATCGGGCATATGTTCTTCGTTTCCATGTGTAGCCTCTTCTTCTTTAGAAGGATGAGGATCAACTAGGGTTTCATTTTCCGCCATCTAGTAATTTCGAGCTTTTGGGTTTGTGAGGAGTTAACGGATAGTTCGCTTTAATAAGCCGCGTAGATGGAGATTCGCTGAAGGTAGGAGAAAATAATACAATGGCTATTCGGATTTACAGGTAGATCAGCGGATGAGTTTATCCAACGGTAAAAGAAAAAGCAAAAAATAATAATTATTATTTTTAATAAATTTTGTCACGTGATTAAAAATTTAGTCTCGTTGAATATATCTTCTATATCTTTTTATTATATTATCTTCTATATATTAAAAG
>CAIGRT010203530.1:0-18606 GCA_903798405.1 Fraxinus platypoda | reverse complement strand
TTTTTTTTTTTTTTTTTTTTTTTGGGGGGGGGGGGGGGGGGGGGGCGCTATAGTAGCACACTTTATTACAGTTAAAATAACATGTGACCGTAAGACGCATTCATATGAATCACAGACTCATATAAGTTCAAACAATTCAACAGTCTCACAAGACAATGCTGACGAAATGTTTCTTCCAAATTTTACACCTTCAATGAAGATGATTTAATTGACAAGGAATCATTGTTACAAGAAAATACTGCTAACCCAAGACATTTATCTACAACAAAGAATATGCTGCTGGAATGTTTCAAAGGGATCTGGTGTTGAAAATTATTACATAGTTTTTTATGATGAACTGAAAAGATTCAACACAAAATGTCTAAGTACTAACAGAGTTGACAAAACTATGGATGAAAGTTAAATCTCTAACCAAGCAACTAATAACTTGAGAGGACCAAGAAGATATCACATTATATATGCCACCCACATTATATAAAGCAGATGCCTTGATGTTTGCAAGAAAAAAAAAATCTCAAATTAGAGACACATCACTTACACTTGAGCATTATATTTATGCAAGGAAAAGAAAATTACTGCTACTAAAATTAATCCTCTCAACTAAGTGTTCTGTCAGTAGAATTAATTGGCACCTTAGAGAACAAGTAGCACAAAGGGACATGAAAGCTACTCTTTATACTTGCTAATATACCACCAACTATCCAGAAGTTGCCAAATTCTTATTTAGCTAGGTGCGCTACCACGTGAAATTTAAATTACAGGGATCAATTTACAACAATGAAACGTAAATTGCAACTTTAATGAAGCATGAAAATGTGGCACTTACAACTTCTCCCTCCAAAGAAAGAATCATTGTTCTTGGCATCGATGTTGGGGTAAGTTCCAGCAATAATATCTACAATAAGGGTCGCCATTTGAGACATTAAAACAATTGGATCAACCCCTGAATCCATCAACTCTCTGGCTATTTTCACTGTTTCTTTAGTGTTTGATGACATGGCCAACTCCAAAAGGTCCAGTAATTTTTCATCAGAAACTACCCCGATCTACAGAGAACAAAGCTCATTAAATAAATGCATATGCATCATTCAATGAATAAATAAAATTATTGTTGAAGCATCTGCATTGCAATAAATTAGCTGATAATGCACTCTCATCACTCCATTAGTCAGAGAAGAATTGTAGAGAATGCAAGAATCGATAAAATAATCGTTTTGACCTTTTTGCCATGTGATAATTCTTATTAAAAGTATGCTGATGCCAACAATTAGCAAAAGATTTTTTGATCAGAACAATAAGTCATTACACGGACATAAAAGCATGATCGCTAGTAGGAAAAATCAGTAAGAAAATAAATGAGTAGATTTATAAGCAAGAAATGAAGAATCCATTAGACTCACCAGCTCATTCACCAAGGAAGTTGTGATACTTTTCCCCAATAAACTCAACTGGTCTAACATGGTTTCTGCATCTCGAAGTGAACCATAAGCATTAGAAGCAATCAAATCTAGTGCATCTGATTCAACTTCTAAGTTCTCATCAGCTGCAATTTTTCTCAGCCGGGTAACAATGTCACCATCTCTAATTTTGTTGAACAGGAGCTTCTGACACCGGGACAGTATAGTACGGGGCACATTGTCAATATCAGCTGTTATGAGTATGAAAATGACACGTGGCAGTGGTTTCTCAAGAAATCTAAGAAATGCCAGCCACACTGTCGAGGGCAATAAATGACATTCATCAACAACAAAAACCTTATACTGTGAAACAGCCGATGGGCGAAGCACTGAGAGGTTCCTCAAAAGCATTTTAACTTCATCAATTCCCTTCTTATTGGATCCATCAACTTCTCTAAGAAACCCATTCTTGCCGGATATGAAATCGGCACACTCACTGCATACCCCACAGGGCTTAGTCTCTTCAGTGGCGAGACAAGTCAAAGCAGCAGCAAAAATTCTTGCAGTTGAAGTTTTTCCAGTCCCACGGGGACCTTGGAAAAGATAAACAGGGGAAATCCTTCCCCTTGAAATTGCACTCTGGAGGGATTGAATGACTATATTCTGCCCAATCATTTCCTCAAAATACATTGGCCTATATTTCTGGCTTAAGCTTCTCAGATTTTCTGGAGAACTTTCATCATTTACTTTCCCATTCAGAGCTACTAGCTCTAAACCTTCTTGACTCCTACAGCTTGAAGACCACCTCCTTCCATCCAACCGACTCAAAGCCTCCAAATCAAGCTCTCCAAAATTTGTAGAAAGCTCATCGTTGCTGTTCCCACTTCCCATAGATGATCCTCCTTGGCCTTCACCACTGTTGGTAAGCAAAGGAACAATACCTTGAGAGGCAGCTCTTGAACTGAGTCTCCTCTTGTTCGACCCCAAAGATGAATGACGATGCCTTCTTCGGTACATAGTTTGACTTCCACAGAAAATACTGCTTCCTTTCCTCCTCAAAGTGTCGGAAAGAGATGGTGAATAACAGCTCCCATATCCACCCCTAGATTTTGGTGTTGACCTTTTTGACCAATAACAAGGAATCCCACATCCCTGTCGCCCCGGCATATCCAACTGATCAATTGCCTCATCGTCTGCATCATTGAAAGATGCTGTGGTGGCATCCCAAGACTCAACAGTGCTCGGATTCCTAATGCCATATTTATTATAAGAACAGGTTGACAATGCCGGGGTACTGTACGAAATAGAATCATCCTCTTTCCGATGACTCCTCAACAACTTCTTCGGTGAATAAACCCAACCCTTATTCTTAAGCCCTGCAAGCAGTGGTGAGATCGCAGACACCCTATTTAAATCCTCAGAATTACAATAATCCTCGGTATCATCAGACTGATCAACTAAACTTACCAATTCATCCCTCCCTAAACCCAAACCGGTCAAATCCTCCAATGCCTTTTTTGTGCCTCTACTCATTAAAATCTGCTTTCTTAATTTTTCATTATGATGCTTCAAAATGGCGTTAGAATTATTCTTCCTCTTTGACTTTTTCTTAATTGTGTGCCTGATAGATGGTGTAAAATTCACATCTTTACACTTCAAAATAGCTGAAGCATATCTATCACTCAAATGAGTGTCACTCCTTGAATCATTTGCACCACCACCATTCCGTGCATCGCTCAAGCTATCCACATCCACACTTTCTTCCCGGGTCCAAGATGACCCTTCATCCTTGCCATTCTCAACATCATCCTCCCCAATCTGCCTACTCCTTCCGCTCTCAGATTTTTGACTCCTCCAATTACACAAAAACACCCTCCTTTCTTTCTCTTTCCCATTCATATTGTCATTATTATTAGTAATACGATCATAACTAGTATTATTATTTTCTATTTGCAACTGGTGTTGCGAAAACTGTTCAGAGGAAGAAGCAATGGCATTACCATCAATTGATTCACGGCGGCCATTCTTGTGGTGGTGCGCATAGTGGTGCTTGGCAGAGTTCTGAAGGGATCTCACAGAACTAAGCGGAGACCGCCATGAGGAGGTGGTGCCAGGATCCCTTAACACCCGAGCCGCCTTCCGAATTTGTGTCAATTCTTTCTTCAAATGCAGATTGCTTGGATCAATCCCACCACCACCACCACCCGCCATTCCTCCACCTCCGCCGCCGTGCATTTCTGATGACATCATTTAACTGCAAAACAACAGCAAAATACTACACTACAAACCAATACCAAGTTGTGTGTGAAAATTAACAAGTGGGATTTGTTCGATAAATGGCAGATCTGTCAGATTTTTTTTTCCCTCTTTAATGCAACACTTATTTTTAACGGCTAAAAAAATGGTGGGCTGAAATCAAAAGTTTACAACTAGCAATCTACATGGTAAAATAATTAGCAGTAGGGTTTTAATGAATGAAGGGGATGGAATGAAATAGGAACAAAGAACGGATTTTTTTGTCAAGAGCGTGGGAACTGTGAAAAGGGTGTGTTAAAATAATTTATTTTTTCGCAGAAATCGAAGAAAATAAATGGAATGCTAAAGTTTTCCCTCCTTGAAGGTTAGACCCGCTTAAGGAGGAGGGGCTCAGGGGGTGGCTCCAAAGATTCTCTTGCAATGAGTGGGGTTTACCTCTTGTTTCTGATTGCTGTCTTCACTCCCTCCCTCGGACCCCTTCCATCATTGCTATAGTGCACCTCCTTTGGATTAGCCTAATCTCATTTATAATCACTTTTTTTTTACTTGACTAAATAATTTATTTTAAAGTTTTCTTGAAATATCCATTGTTTTAAAATGTCATGAAATAATTTATGTGATCCTTTAAAAATAAATAATGCTTTTAATATTAGAATAACTTGAACAAAATCGGGTAAGCCAACCATGTTCGTGTTCAGGATAGATTTTATTGTGGGTCAGCACGTTTGGAAACGAGAGCCATGTTGCGTCTCGCTCTTCGCATTCTTTATTTTATTTTTTTCTCAAAAAAGTTAACTAAAATAAACTAGATTATGCATGGAGTTTGATGTGTTAAGTCATGTCACGCTTTGTTTTTATGGATGTGTCAAGCCAAGGCCCCTCTGGTAACGACAAGTCGAAAAATGAGTTCTTTCGTATGTAAACCTATTAAGCTCGGATTCGAATTGAAAGAGATTTTAAGAAAATGTCCTTTTCTCCACAGCAACTGCCATTCCTATCCTTTCTTTTCCTGTGAAAGTATGTGTACTTTCATGAACTTTTTACTCCCAATTCAAACTCACAATGGGCAGCTGGAAATGGTCCAAAAACTAGATTATTGAATATGCAATTAAAATAGTAGGGTCAATTATATGAATGAATTTTCATGTCTCGTACTTGTCTTTTTTCAAATGAAATAAATATCAATCTTCTACAATTCAATATACTGAGGTGTCTTTTGAGCCTCATTTTTTGAAAGAATGAGTTTTATAATAGTGATTTTTTAAAAAAAAATGAGTGGTTAAAAAGTAAGAAATTTTTTTAAATTTACGCGTAAAATTATTTTATTGAAAGAATGTATTGTTAAAAATGAATTTAAAAAAAATGAATTTTTATATAACGAGATTCAAACGGGAATTAAATGGGTTTTTGAGGTGCTAAGAGCGTCTCCAACCCATCCTTTGCATCATAATTCACCAAATTACACCAAATTTTTTGTGCAAATTTCCTCCAACCTAGTGCACCATTTTGCACCAAAATGATTAAATACATTTTTACCCTTCTCTTCCGCTTTGCACCAATTTTTGTTAAGGGTATATTTGTCTATTTTGTTATACAATAAATTTTAATTATAAATTTTAATTACATTATTATTATTATTACTACTACTACTACTATGTGCATTTGTAATAAATTTTAATCATTTAATCAAAAGTAATTAATTGTGATTACTAATTCGACTTTGTGATATCATGATATTGCGATTCAAAACGTATTACACTCTTTTTTTTATATTTTCTTAATGTTGTATACTTGTATTTCTATTAATTGTACTACAATTTTTTCAATAATTTTGTTAACTACACGTAATTATATTTAATGATTTATCTAGCAATAAAATAAATAAATAAATAAATAATTTTTGAGATAAATAAATTGTTAAGAATTGAAGAAAATTATTAAGTACTATTCATTTGGCGCAACTTTTGGTATAATGGGTTGGAGATGATCTTAAATTTGATGCAAGATTTGGTGTAAAATGGTGCAAAATTTGATGTAGGATTATCAGTTTTAAAATTAAGAGCTTGTTTGGTAGGGATTTTTGGGGGGAATAATTGATTTTGAATAGTGATATGATGGGAAATGTGTGGTTGGAAAAGAAGATAAGATTATTGATGTGATGGAAAATATTATTTTATTAAAGAATATGTGGTTGAAAATGAGAATTGATTTACTGTAGAGTTGGAGAATCTGTACCAAACAGGCCCTAAAGAATGCGAAAACTGAATGTGTAATAACTAATAGGTGAATATGTGCTACATTATAGTAATCCTTTTAATTAAATAGGTGCTAAATTTTTAATTAATATGGAATTGGAATATTTTCATTGTCGACTTAGAGTTTTCTCGTTCAAAATTCAAAATCTTTATCTAATTCAAGATGCATATATGTCATTTCGAAGCTATTTGTTCATTCATAACACACGAATGCTTTCATGAGGTGAATACATTAAGTCCCTGTTTGGTGGGCATTTTTTGGAAAAACATTGTTTCCAATAATGAATTTTTTGAGAATGTGTAGTTAAAAAGTATGAAAAAGTTTTAGATTTACGTGTAAAATATTTTATTACGTGAATTGTGATTGGAAATAAATATGTAGAAAAATAGTTTTGAAATAATGAAAGACAGACAGGAACTAAATAATTGAACTTTTACGTTTGCCTTGGTATCAAAACATTGTAGTCATATGCGATTACAATTATGCCATATGTACATCATTTTTTACATCATTTTTGAAATTGTGTCACGTGACAACACATTATTGGACAATTTTTTTTTTAAAAAAAAAACACTTTCCTGCCCACAATTTTTTGAACTCCAATGGAATGTACACGGTGATATCAACCAAACAATGTACACTTAGCATTATTGATGTGATTGTGTAGCTATCGTGTAATAAATGCAGGAGAAGTACCAACATTTTCAAATAAATTTCTATTAGGCAATTTCAGTTCATAAAATGAAACTTAAGATGTAATACCTAATAGAAGAGGAATGATTTAGTCCCACTCCCATTTTTAAAACTTTTTTTTTTCTAATTTATTTTCAATCATAAATTTTATGGGACTCGTAACATTTATCAACTTTTCAGTTATACATTTCACCAATTTTTATCAAAACGCAATAAAAATCTGATTTTTAGTGAAATAAAAGAAAAACTCAATGAGCACCGTGACCTGGCATATCAATTTATTAGTGGATAAACTTTATGGTGGATCTCAATATTTGAAGTATGCTATTCTCAAGTGAATTAATATAACAAGTTATTGTGCTTAATATAAAATGAACACAGTGCTCATAAATCATTTAAAAAGTATTTGTAATTGAATGCACTTTCCACAAAGAAAAGGGGCTTTGTAATTAAAAGCTGATTCTTCTATTTCTCTCTTATTTAGGGAACCTATAAGTTCTGTTTGGCAATTATTATTTCAATTTTTTTTTAATTTTTATACTCATTTTCAACCACACATTTACACAATAAAGTATTTTATATGTAAATTCAAAATTTTCTCCTACTTTTTAACTACACATTCTCAAAAAAAAAAAAAAAAAAATACTATTCAAAACTCAATTTTCTTACAATAATGGCGATAAAAAAGGGGCTAAATGAATGAGTTGTACCATTCCACCAAAACAAATGGGACAAAAATGTGATACTATGATACATACACTTTAAAAGATACACAAAGAATATAGCAACGATAAATCCTAATTGAAAATAAGCAATTTGACATGATGACCGAGATGTGACCTATTTTCTTTCAGCGGGTCTTGTAAATTGCAGTCAGATATATGTCAAATTCTTAACCGATGATTATTTTTCTTTGGGTCAACAGAGTTTGCATCGATAACAATTCAAGATGTATTGCAAAAAATTCTTTAAAATTTATTTTCTTTTTAACTATACATTATTCAAAAAATTACTTTCTCACGAGTTAATCAAAAGTTGGCCCTCTTAAGAAATATCGGTGTACTAGCTACTATTTGCTAGGATTGCATATAATAGGACACAATTATGTCAAATTAAACAACTACACTACGTACAAAGTTGTAGCCATCAATTCATAATTGAGGCTTTCCAGCAATAATGTCTTCTTCTTCAAACTTGGCATAATTTTATTTCTTGTATTTAAGTATTATTTATTCTAAAATAATTTAAAAGGTTTCTTTAACTTTTTAAACACACATTTTCACTCGAGTCAGGTTAATCGATCTGCATAGGAGTTTATAGAGCAAGAGTATTTTCTTCTATCGACAACTACAGTAATAAAATTTAAGGATTTGTTCTCTTTACTGTTTTCATGTCATTTTCAGTTTTCGAAAACACTAAAAACACGTTTACTAACTTATTTCCAAAAACAAATTTAAAATTTACAAAGAAAACGGAAAATGCCAAAAAAGTCATTTTTTGCTATTTTCAGTTAAAATCAAGCCAAAACTTCATTTTTTTGATTTTGAAAACAATTTTTCAAAATGACAAAAAGAACGCGTTTTCAGCAATCTCAAAATAGACATTCAAAACACAAAACTCAAAATGAATTCAAAACTCAAAACTGAAACACGAAGAGAACAGCCCTTAATTAATTTAGAATTGAAGATGTCGATTATTTTACGTCACTCCATTCGATCCATCATTTTGTCTATCAAAATTCAAAACCTATCGAGTTTTCATGAAACGCGAGGTGGTAATTTCAATCGGCAAAGTACAATTAAGTAGTTAAAATAATTTCAATGTACACTTATAGCAATAAAACAAGCTAATGGAGCTGGAACAATTATTGCTAAAACAGAGTATAAGAAAACGTTATTTGGCAGCATTCTTCTGTGGAGCCTTAGGTTTACCTCAATAAAATATGCAACATTGAATAATTATAGGTTGAGTACTACACTTTGCCTTTAAAATTTTGGAATGATACTTGTGTGGTATATGCTCATTTGTTTCTTTTTTTGGTCAACTCTTGAGCTAGTACTTGGAAAAATATTTAAATAAAGATGGAAAAAAAAAACGGAAAAAACTATTACGCGTAGAAGTGGAAAAATATTTTCGTTATTTTCATTAGGCACGAATAATAATCAAGAGAGACAGTTTGTAAATTAGCTTCTACTCGAATCTTAGTCAGTACTGATGTAAATAGTAACTAACGAGACTTCGATATCAAGCTAGCAGGTTAGTGATTACAAAAGTGGGGAAATTAATTTGATAGTGTGGTTATGTATTTTTTTCGTGTGTTAGGAATTGTTAGTTAGGATAGTTAAACCACTTTTTCAATAGTATTATCCAATATATTAAATTCCACGTTTCGGGGGATTTGTTAAAAATGTAGACTTCTGCGTCTATAGACAAGGGAATAATGCTATCTAACCCTAGTGGTGCTAGAACACCTATCTAGGTGTCACATTCAACATGTCTGATTAAATAACCATGCGCCTTTGTATTTGAACGAATCTATTATTTAATATCATCTATATTGTCACCTAAATTGATGTTAAAAAACACCAGTGATGTTAAATTGCATTCATCTAGACAAGGTGTTTTGGATGCCTTTACTAAGACCCATGTTAGTTTTTGCTTGTCGAGACATGATTAATTGTTCTCATATCCGTGGAGTGTTCATGATTCATCTTACTAATGAAAGGATGACGAAGCCAACACGAGCCTTTTATCGGTCAATTGAAAAATATTGCTCTTAGCATTGACTAGTTAATCAGTATGTGTGCGCGTCTTTCGAACATATACAAAATTCTAAAAAAAAAAAAAAAAATCAATTTAATCAAGTTTATAAGACTTATCATCAACATGATTGTGCATGATGATCTTCTTACCTAAAAAACATTCGTGTGAAAAAGTGTAAAATCCCAAGAGAAAGAAAAAGAAAACTAGTTGCTCAATCTTGTCAACAAGTCCACAAACAAGTTATCATTATTCACTTTGTAAAGATAATCATTCAATAACATGAATTTGGAATATAAGTAAACAATAAAACGCGTTGAACTGTCAATTTTTCAATCACTTTTATCTGTTTGTGTGTGTGTGTGTGTTTTTTTCTTTCTTTCTAGAGAAACTACATTGTGCTCTATCAAATCAAATTTGATATAAAATTTTTTGGAAGAAACAAGATTTTCTATGTGAACAAGTTTTAATGATTCCATTTATGTTCTAGGAATAATGATTGAGTTTAGAAGTCTTAGGAGTTATGTGCACGTCAATCGAGAGAATGAATTGGTCGTCGTTAGAACACAAAAAAAAAAGTATTACGCGTGATCAAATTTCTTAACTTGTTATTTTTCTCTTACTTTATCAAGAGCTTGAGAGATTATTTGTAGTTAAACTCGTCCTAACTTTCATTAAAAATTATTAGTACGAATATTTGTACGTTTGCTCTCCTTGCGAAAGATTTACTAGACAACGATTATTCGATGATTTCATATTTACATTTATCACAGGCGGTTCGAGTAATTTAGAGGCCTTAGCCAAGAGTTACGGACCTTTTCATAAATAGCAATAAAAAATTAAAGAGCTAATGATTATCGACAAAATTTCTATCGACGATAATTTAGATGATTTTAATAAAAATTAATATATGTCAGTGATTTCGGATGAAATTGTCAGCATATCATTTGAAGGTGAAGCCCTAGAAAACCACATTATTTATCTAGAGGTTGAGCCGAACATTATGCCCCTGTTTGGTAAAAATTATAATCTAGATTTTAATTTAAGTCAAGTCAACAATTAATTTTAATCACATATTTCATGAGTTTCACAATTTTTCAATCGCATATTTCATCAACTTTTATCAAAATCTACTAAAAATCTAATTTTAATTCTCACCAAACAGAGGCGGTATCTTTTTCACTTTTTATCCATACACCTTTGTTATAAAAGTTAATATGAGGTCAATAAAGACATTAACACACTTTCTAAAGTAAGGGCGAATAGCAACCATTTCATTACATTAAAATAAAAATAAAAAATTGTAATTTCCGATGAGTAAAATATCATAGATTCTAATAAAAAATAAATAAATAAAAATTTAACAATCATATTTTCCTTTTACATCTACTAATCTTGTCTCGACGTCCACATTATCTTGACTTTAAACATTCAACTTAAAGAGAAAAGAGGGTGTTATATCGTAATCGAGTCTATTTAGTATTGCAAAGGCATGTGTAGAGGGCATACCTTTCAACATCATGAGGATCCCACATCTCTTTCGATCCAATCTCTCTAATATTTTTGTCTGCCAGATTGTTTTGTAACTAACAAAACATTACATAATTAGAAGCATCATTAAGATCTCTCTCTTCCTCATGACCATGTGATACAAGTCAATATATAGATTTTATATACACAATATCAGCACTAAGTGATGAATTATTGTCATTGTTTTTGGCATAGAACATGCTACAAGTGTCATATCACGCGTAGCCCTCGAATGGTTTGAACACTTGCAATATGGTAGGCAAATTCATTACAGAAAATTTATTATAATTCAAACTTATTTTCAGTCACACATTCTCCCAATAAAATAATTTTACACGTAATTCAAAAATGTTCTCTATTTTTTAACCGAACGTTCTAAGAAATATCACTTTTTTATAAGATTGAAGTTCAAACAGGGTCTAAATAACTAAAAGAAGTTAAAATTTAGGGCAATGTTATTTAGTCCCCATTAGACAACCATTGTTTGGGAAAAATAAAATTTTGAATAGTGATTTCTAAGAGAATGTGTGGTTAAAAAATAGGAAAAAAGTTTTGAATTTACGTACAAAATATTTTATCGTTTGATTGAAAATGAGTACGTAAAAAAAAGAATTTTCAAATAATGGTTATCTTAGTTAACTTCTGTTACAACACCGATCTAGGAGGTACCAAATGACATTAACGAGTCACATAATATTACTTTTAGTTGAACTTATTACACAGTGTCACTTAAACTGATATTGTAATACTAATACCATTAGATAATATCGAGATTGATCTCATGCCCATAGTCATGTAAATAATATTATACCAAATTTTATTATACCGTCCAATTTTCCAATGCGGACTATGCTACAAGTACTCCCTTGTTTACTACAAGGGTTACTTAAATGCCAAGTGGCCACCTCCTATTGGAGGCCCCACATCCGACCCTCCAATAGGGGGTGGCCACTTGGCCAAGATGTACTCCATGTAGTATTATGCTACAAGTACTCCCTTGTTTACTACGAGGGTTACTTAAAGGCCCTCCAATAGGAGGTGGCCACTTGTCCAAGATGTACTCCATGTAGTAATACATGGAGTACATCTAGCATTTTCCAATGCATAATTGTCAATTCTCCAAATGGCCCACCGAACCTGGTGTTTGTTTGACCTGCCTGCTCGAGTACTATTCCCAGTGCGACATTTGCACGCTATTTGACCAAGTGCAGAAATGAAATGTGAATTCTGATGCATTTGCCTACTAATCATTGATGAGAGCTTGCCCACAATTTTTAAATTGTGTACCGACTGTGTGCGTGCATACATACATTATTATGTACAGGAAATATGGGCCTACTAAGAGGAACTGCATAACCTGTCCAATGAACTGACTGAGGAGCGTTGCGACTTTGAATGCAAGGCTATTCGAATTTGGAACTGAGGGATGAAGTTGAGACAAGGTGATTTGGTTCAAGGCTATGGTCAAAAACAGACTTGGTGAAGGGGTTCAAGACTAAGACCCGATGAGGCGTCGTGGATAGCTGCTACAAGTAAATGAATCTGAGAACAGATACACCTGAGACACGCAGGTTTAACTCTTAACAAGGTCAAACATGTAAGAACTACAAGATACCTGAGACGCGCAGGTTAACTCTTAACAAGGTAAAACATGTAAGAACTACAAGACCACAAGGGGTAAAATGTCTCCAAAATCACACACAAAAGAAAAGCACAATTTTTCTTCACGAATATCCCTAAACTACAAGTAGAAGTTCGAATAAAAGGAATCTGAAGAAGTTCACAACATTTCGATCCCATCAGAATGTATTCAAATTTATAAGCTTGACGCTGGTCACCTTCGATTTGACTTCTAAAATGGTAGATTAAACTCTAGCCCTCTTGTTACTGCAAGTGGGGCACTTGTACTGCTTGATGTGTTCAGCTTTAGCAGGTGTAATCTTCACACATTTTCCATGGAACCATCTCTCACACACATCACAGCAAATCCAGAATTCATCAGCACCATAGCTTTCTCCACAAGCTCCACATATTGCTCCCTGTTCGTCGTCTTCTTCTTCCTCTCCACTCTCCTCCTCATCTTTGGGTGCAGAAATCTTAACTCCCTTGTGCTCCGAATCAGGCGGACGAGACTGCCAAAAGAAGCAAAACCAGATGAAGGCACATAATTAAAGCTACTGATGAAAAGCATGTTCCGCATAGTTTAAAAGTGAGCAGAAGTTTATTTTTAAGTTACCATTTACTTTCCTTACTTTAAAGTAAAAACACTTGCTAGTAAGTAGTAACATACTTATTTCAATTTTGACTAAATAATTTTTATTTATTTTTTTAAATTTCAAACTATTCATAAGATTACTTTTTAAGCTTAGTGAAATCAACATGCTCAAACCAAAGACCGAAGTGTGAAACAATTCTTACCATTCTCCCACCAGATTTGCTCTTGCTGCTGTTATTTTGAGAGGCTGCCTGGTCCTTGACCTGCTTAACGGCCCCTGTCACAACTTCGAATACAGTTGGTACATCATTAATCATCTGGAAAAGCCTCTTCCTGCCAAACCCAATTTCCAATAAAAGTCAGAAATTAGAATCAGAAATAGATGACAAATACAGACACTGGAGGATCCCCAATCTCCTGGCAAAACATGGAAAGCCAACATCCAAAACCGATACATTTGTTAAAGGCGGCAAGAAGACTAAATGCCGTAAGCTTTCAGATGGAACAGCGATCAAAATTCAGATCAGTAAAAGCCAATCCTTGAAGCATGCAGGATGCATGGCCAAAGACCCAGATCACAAGTCTGGCTAGGATTTTTTTTTTTTTTTTCTCAAAATTGAAAGATGTCCCCTACATAACATTTTACTGCCAATTACAACAGTTGGAAAGTCTTGCACTTGTGCCAAGAACCAACCCATAAATAGAAATTCACAAATGGTTTCTATCAATGACAGCATGAACTCCTAGATAGTTTTGCAATCTACATCAGTTCTCCTCACTACTTAAAAAGGACAAAAAAAAAACTCTATAAACAATACGATTGTCTCTGCACAACAGCAAAAAAAACATATTCTAATAAAAGTCAACGACCTCCACAATACTTTTTTACTAGTACAGAAAAAGCACCTTTCCCCATATGCAAAGTGATTCACCAGATCTTGATATACTGAATGAATAATATCCTCAATCTGACCTTTACATCGCAAGTAAAATCTTCTTGTGTTATGTCATTTCTAGAAAACAACAATAACTCAACAATGTAAAAATTCAGAGCAAAACTTTTGCACTCAAATTGTGTTTTATAAATAGGAAGATTCCATTTGATGACGGAAATTGGCCAGCCATAACATGTGGAGCCATCAATCAGTTTCATTGTGGACTGGTTAGTCAAGCATGATAAGGAAAAATGTTGGGACATCACAATTATGTGTGAGTTTGACACGAAAAAATAATGTACAGTGAGGGGTCCATCAGATGAAAGCATTCTCCATGGCTTGCAAAATTTTAGTGAAGCAAAAAGTACAAGAAGCATGCATAATCCAGACTTTAATTGCAAGTCACAGAAGAAAGTTTCAGTATGCAAGTGCAAGCAATGAAGAAAATTCAGAGGATGCATACATACACAAGTAAAAGGTCTGGTGGTCATGCCAAGAGTACACAAATAGAAGAACATAATAATACAATTCATGCATCAGCTTACCAAATTAAAATAACACTAGCTACAGCTAAGTTAAATTCATCCTAAATAGGAGAAAGGGATACTATAGAATTTACGTTTGAAAATAGTAGAGGAACATAATTTCAGTTGGAAAGGAATCGACACAAGCAAAGCAATAGACTGATCAGAAATAAAAAAGAACAAAATGACGATCTACAGAAATCATTAATTTTACAAAGCATTTGGACACATCTGATAACACAATCAAAATGATAATTGTTCAATTAGCTAACCAAAATGTAGAGCTGAACTTATAAACCAAAATCTAGAGAAAATTATTCTAAAAAAATGTTACTGTATCACCAATGTAGTTCACCAAAAAGGTAAGAGCACTTACCTTTCATTCTTGCCAAATCCAAAGCGTGCACCAAAGTAGAATGCAACAGAAAGCAGCCACGAGTCACTGTGAACTGCAACAAGTGATAACCAATCCTTCTCTTGCATGCCATCCCTTGCAAAGTTTATTCCTAATGCTGGCTCAGGTAGTTCAGGAGGAACCTCCTCAACAGGCAGGTTGACTTCCCATGTCTCATTTGGAAACCCATACAGACACAGATTCTCCTTTTCTGTACACAAAAATCTATGTAGTCAAAAACAACAATCAAACCCATATTAATTATTTGTATTCACTTCGTCAGAAGCAATATTTTATCATAGCTCAATCATGAACATCACGAAAGGGATGAAGGCATAATAAGGGTGTGTTTCATGGATATTATTGAGAAAATAATGTATTTTAAATAGTAATATAATGGGAAATATGTGGTTAAAAAGTAAGGAAAAGTTATTGATGTGATGAAAAATATTATTTTATTGAAGAATGTATGGTTGAAAATGAGTTTTGAAAGGATGTGTACCAAACAGGGGCTAAAAGACAATCAAAGATCTATTCATTTTTTCCTTCATAAAAACATTATTGTAAGCCTAATATTCATTTTTTCATTCATAAAAACAAATGACTAAGCATTGATGAAAATTGACCAGTAAGAAGATACAAAAATCATTAAATTCCATTTCTTTCACTCAGCAAAACACTCCTTCCTGACAAGCAAAAGACAAGCATACAGAGAGTTGACTTGTAAATTCGTGGTATTTCTATTCTAGGATAAATGATAATGGACACTTTACATGTCCGCACAGCTGTTTGTTCTTAGCCAAGAATGGAAGATGAAATTCTATAGCAGCCCTCAGTAGCCATATAAATGGTCAACAAATTGTTTCAGATAAACACACCAATTCTAAAACCAAAGCTGGTCTAAAAACGTGCCAATACTATATAATGCATAGCATGTAATCAGGACACCATAGCAAGTTCGGATTTATTATCTTCAAATTTCAAATGGTACTCTTTGGCCTTAAAAGCGATCACTGTAGACTAAAAAATTGTTATCCCTGAGCCTCGAGGTGAGCCTTGCACATCTCGCACAGGTCATACGCCTTGAGAAATTGCATCTTAATTATTGTGGGTTTGGATGGTAGGTGGGTTGTAACCCCGGGGCACTTCATTTACTTCTAGGTTCGGGTATCTTTCAAGCTCGTACCAAGAAAGATAAAAAGAACAGAGCTAGGCTTAAGTTAGAATATCAGTTTTAGGGATATCTACGTTGAGCTGGAGCTTCTTTATTTACTTCTAGGACCTGGGTACTGTTTCCGAACCAGAATTGGAAAATATAAACATAAAAACTTTCAGCTCAAGAGAGGAGTGGATTTTTGCACTTCTTATAATTGGCCTTCTTTATTTACTTTTGGGTTAGGACATACTGCATAATTCATAAAAATGGGGAAAAAAAAATTCACTGCAATTTCGTATCGGCAATGGGCCTGGAAAACTATCTTAAAATTCAGGCTTACACTATATAAGATGGCTGGTTTCTCAGCCTCAAGGCCCTCAACCTTAAAGAAAGATCTTTTGCAATTGGGTAAAGATCTTCCACTAGTGAAATGATTTTTGTCTTACGGGGTATAGGCTGTAACAGCAAAAAGTAACCAAGTCTTGTGTAGTGCAGAGAGGCAAATTACTCTGGGAAAAAATTGTTAGGAGGTGTTGATGAAGAAAGGGAATAGGAAGACATTATTAGTAGTGAGGAGAATGTCAGGGGTAAAATATGCTGATGACTATTTAGAACATCCTACCAGTGATGATGATATAGATGATTATTGAATTTTACTCATTGCTAATATTTTTCTAGGCTTCTAATTATTTATTCCCAGTGTGAAATTTCTTACTAAACTTGATATTTATAACTTCAATGAGGATGTACTTTTCTTTTTTTATTGAGACTTTATGCATTGTTATAATTGTGAAATACATGTTTTCCATATATTCATGAATACTTGTTATGAGACTCATTCCTCCCTCACGAAGGCAAAAACTCAAATATTACTAGCAGAAATAGCATAACCAGTCTAACGTAAAAGCGTTTAATAGACATCTTATGATAGCCTAAATTATTATGAACTCAAAAGCATCATGATCTTTAGACATTTTCTGATAAAACAGTGAAAAAATGTCAATCTAGTAAAGAAACCAAGCACTAAAGAAAAGAATTGTCACCAGACGATAATGACATAATCGCTCCTCATAGCAGCAAAGAGTACTGAAGGAAAAGTTATGCCAAGTAGACAAAACTTTTGATTCCCAACACCCAGGACTACAAACCTTTAGGGAAAAAATATTTACATCAGTTACATTCTGCCAATTTTCCATGGAGTATGGAACTACCGTCCAATTGTTGAAAACCAAACTACATTTTTCAACAGCTGACAGATTAAAGGGTGGAGAGACGCGTGTACTAAAAAAGACATAACTTAAATTTAAAGCAGGCAACTCAATTGAAACTTTGCGCAAGATTCAGAACTTCACTTTCAGTGAAACGGGGCCTTCAGGTTTCCAATCTGGAAACAAAATCAAGGCAAAACAATCGAAAAAGCCAAAACTATGTACATTGTGAGCAGATAGTGATAAAAAAATTAGCAATTAAATCTGCAATAAATGCTCTTAATTCACAACAGTAATTGAAACGGCAATGGAAATTAACGTGGATCTACACATGCACAACGGACCCAACTTTTTCTGGAGAAAAAACGAACTAATAACTTACCAGGATCACACTGCTGATAAAACTTCTCAACATCTGCAACCCCAATTCAAAGACGTGCATCAGAACAAAAGAACCACTAAATTTAATAAAACAAAAGTTGAGAAGAACAGAGAGGCATAGACACGTGTATCCACACACTTGTACATGTATAAACACGTAATTACATGCAGAAACGCAATCCATAAATATTAGTAATATACATACACGTAAAAAAATACAGTGTTAATTTACGAAAAAAAAATGAAAAGCTCCTTAAAAAGATATACCAATGGTGAGGGCTTTGATGAGACCAGCTCGACGGCCTTTGAAATCATTGAAGACTTCCTCTACAGTTCTTGGTATCGGAATTCCTTCCATTTTCCAATCTTCTTTACACTAATTAGAAAAAAACACAAAAATCCCCCTCAAAATTAACGCCTCTTCTCGCAGAATTAAACGCAAATTAACCAAATTACGATTTTATGCAAGCGCTAGGGTTTCTTCTTCATGGCTCCTCAAATCAATGACTACAAAAATCACAAATTGAATTTCGAAAATAGAAATACAGATTTGTCTAAGAGTGAATATACGCGTGAGTGAAAATCTGAGAGAGAGAGAAAGATACAGAGAGAGAGAGAGGAAATAGCGGGAATGAGTGAGAGAATGATTAAGCCCTAGAAATATTTTTGATTTCTTGCTCAATTTGCTGCCTTTAATATGTATTTTCATTTTTTGCCCCTCTACTGTGTATACTACGTGAAGAAATCTATACGGGGCGGCAACTTTGACTGTGCCCAAAAAATTTCCGACCTGATTGTCATGCGTTAAAAATTTAAATTATTTGCTACAGTCTCATTTTTCCGTCACACATTCACGTAATGAAATATTTTATACACAGATCAATAAGAGTGCGTTTGATTG
>CAIGRT010203526.1:0-24851 GCA_903798405.1 Fraxinus platypoda | reverse complement strand
TTGAATATGTAATCTTCCCATTAAAAAATGGGATAGGGGTGAATGAATGTGGTGGAGTTTAGTGGTGGCTGCTTGTATCCCTTGTTTGACCCATTAAATTATTTCACTTTCTTAATTTTAACCGATCGTTCTCCAAATAAAATAATATTACAAACAAATCTAAAATTTTCATTATTTTTCGACCATACATTTTCCTATTAATCATTATTCCAAAATTTATAAATTCTCCAAAATGGGAGCCAAACAATGACATGAATGAAATTAGTTTTTAAACATAATTTTGAAAGGATCTTCGTCTACTCAAAAAATACCTAATTGCCTCTCTGCCCTCCGTTACTCCACGCGTAATCGTACAGATAGGGTTTCAAAATCCTTCTAAATTTAGCCCATGTTTGACCACTGCTATTTCAAAACTTTTTATTCTACATACTTAGCCCCTGTTTGGCCCCCATTAAATTCCATTACATTACATTAATTTTTTTTCTCTCTTCATCTCAACCATACATTCATCAAATAAAATAATAATACAAACAAATCTTTACTTTTCAACCACACATCTCCCATCAATCACTATTCTAAAAATTTTCAACCCCCCAAAAATGCCAAATAATGGGGGCCAAACAGGAGTTTATTTTCAATTACACATTTATACAATAAAATTTTTGCACATAAATCCAAAATTTTCTTCTATTTCTTAATCGCACATCCTCAAAAAATTCACTATTCTAAACTTTATTTTTACCCAACAAAGGCCAAAAAAAGGGGCCTATTATACGAAATAAAAACATATTTCTGTATATATGTATTTTATAATTAAATTCATTTTCTTCGCTGTAAAAATTTCTCCTCGATGGATTGAACAGTAGAATAAATCTCTCCGATCTCTCTCTTGACAACGGCGTAGCCTATTTCTCCCTCTAGGGTTTTGCGGAGTCGAAGTTTTACACATGGATTATATTATTCGGACTCAATTTTAGGGTTTCAGTCGTCCATAATGTAATGGAGAGGGCTTTTATTTGATTTTTGTTTTTGACGTGGGTTTTATCGTGGTGGTTTGAAGGTCTCCAGCAAGAATTATTCGCGGATTATCTCAAGTTTCAACCTTTTTTGTCCTTGAGGTTTGAACTTCTTTCCTTTTTTTAAATTGTTGATCATGTCCTCGTCCTCGGTCCTCCCCATAATTGCTGGAACAAGGTTTTTCAACTACACATGCCTGTATACAAGAAAAAAAAAAGATGAAATTTGGGCAAAGAGGACCTTCTGGACTTAGTTGCAGTAAATGAAAGATTTTTGATCCTCGATTTTGTTATCCACTGAAATTAAAAAGATTTATGCTGTGGGACATTGTCAGCATTTTAGCGCTGAAATGGAAATGAATAATGCCGAGTTAGATATGGGGGATTCCTGCTGGGAACAGAGAAAATTGTTGACTACATTGATTGACTTCTGCAGTTTGAACATATCTGTTATCTTCAATTCTTACCGTATTCTGAAAGGGTTCTAGTGATGTCAGTTGGAAAAAGAGACCACATGTACTGCTTTTGTTGATTCGAGGAATTTAAAACTTCACTTCATTAGTTCATGTTTTGCAATTAGTTGACGTTATTCATAATTGTCTTTTTGCATAGCTGCATATTCCTTTTAAATTCAGATGACATCTATATGATTATGAAGGCAAGTTTCCTGCATATTTATGACCTACGACCTTTAACTAAGTTACAGGATTCAACTTTGAACTACTATATTTGCTTCAAGGACAAGAGGACAGGTTTCGAGATCTTTTGTTCTAATATCCCAATTGAATACCAATTTCAGTTAGCATACACTAGCATTGTAAACATGGTATACCATATGAATCAGCAAGGACCCAATTGGCAAGTTTCAGGAGTGGGATTAGGAATATTACATGACAATTCTTTAATGTTAAATGCTATGTAGTTAGGTTTGGGACCCCTCTCCCTCTGGATGAATGCTGCCATTTTCATTTTTTGTTATCTCGAATTTCTGAGATTTGAATATTTCTTTGATGTTCTTAATTAGGTTTCTCAGTTTTAATTATTATGGTTGCCTGTACTACTTGGACATCCAATGTTAAAGATGCCCCTTTCTGAATCTTTTGACTAGAGACAATATTGCAAATCTTAATTTATTGCAGTTCTGTTTTCTTTCTTTATATTGACTTAGGTAACATATTTCATTATTGTCAGTTAAAGCATAACCAAAGTGGTATACGAAACTTTTTTCCTGCTAGACTAAAACTTAGCCCTCCCCTACCCCAGAAACATAATCACACTGGAAAAATGAAGATTCATCTTTTTGGGGTGTGCGTGCTAGAGGAGGAGTTGGAAAGAAGGAAATGTCATGGAATGTTCAACTGGATGAGACTATGAGTTAATTTTGGTATCTGAATAAAATGGAGTATATTTTTCTGTACGATGACATTCACTTCTAATTTTTATTTTTATATTTTTTTATGCTGCTTCAGTCTTCAAACCATTTATATTTGATTCACTATGACAATATCTTCACATGTTCTCCCAATGTTAGAACTTCAGTTTCTATTATATTTGTTATGTATGTTCCTTACAAGACGTATTGGAGTAAGATTTTATGATAGTGTTTTACCAACTATGACAATTAGATTGCATAACATTCCATCTACTCCCTATCCTACTTTATACTCTCTCCTTTGTGTCTCTTTGATGGCATGACATTTCTTGGTGAATTGACTATATGTCACTGAGAAGCTCATATTTGACACACTTTTACTTTCATTTATGTTTGACTACTGTGATGAGGTTCATATTGGTGTCATTGAAAGTAAATGAATAAAATTGTTCTATAGCATCCAAGCAAATGATTCTTGGTGTTGATTGAATGATTGCCAGCATGGACTTGAATGCCTTCCCAGAACCAGAAGAGGATGAAGTGTTTTATCAACCAAATTTCGAAGAAGATCATGCACCAGAAGAACAGATAGAGTACAATGAACATTCAGAACACGGGGAGTCTGCTGTTGAGATTTCACGCCGGGTACTTCACTCTCTGTCTTAAATATGTTCCTTTTCAAGATTTACCGAAGACACCCCATTTGATCATTTCCACATGATATTCCAGATTGGTGCTTCTTTAGAGCTAATGAGTGTATCTTTGCATAAGAATGTTAGTTAACTGATGAATAAATCCAAGCTTTAGAAGGTAGAATGGTAGGTACTAGAAAACTTCTAGGAGATAATTCAATTGGTGAATGATGCATTACAACTTATGATCTGCTAGGGGAAATGATGTTAAAGGTTACGAATTCACATCTCTATTTCTTGGAAGTGGATGATTAATGTTCTGTGAACCACCATTCCAGGCTTGCGAAGTGTTACTTCACTTGGCTGATGACCGGATAGGCTCTGTTAGCCACTCCTGCTCTGCTTCTTTTCTTTTCTGTCTCTGTTTGCAACACTGGCTTGTCGAAATTAATACTCTCAGCCGGGAATTTTAAGTTGATTTTCCATTATGTTTTGAAAAATGTGATGCTTTAGTAATGGATTATTGGTAAAATGTGATTATGCTCATCCTCTGCAATTACATCCCCATGAAAAGAAGGGAAACAAAAATAGGCGACACCATGATATTTGCAGCCCATGTTTTTAAGTTGAGATGTCACCATTCGACCTGCTAATGGTGATATTTGAGGCATGATTTTGAATTAGGAACGCGAAGAGAGGATTCAGCGGCTAAAAAGACAACGTCCGAATGAGCGGCTATCATACCTATCTCAGCCACCACCGCATGATGATGGGTATCAAATGAAAAAACAGAGACCTCATAATAAACTCCCTCCAGGTAAGTTTAGGTCAATTATGTTGGGAAGGATCGGTTTATCTTTTGATGACATCCATGCTAGAGTGCTTAGTGATTTAAGGAATTTCTAACCCACCTTCATTTTCTTTTTCTCTGTGGAGAAATCTTATAGATTTGTCTATCGAAGTTAAATTTGACAATGTTTTCTTAGATCTTACAATGCCAGTAGTCCGATATGAAACTTGGGGGGGATGAATGCATGAATTTAAGTATTAGTTTTTGTGGATGGTTAATTAGTTGTTTGTTGTCTGGGTGTGTCATTGTATTATCGGAGAAAGCAATATTGTCTTGGATAACCAGGCACTAGAAGTTCTCTCTTCCTAATCGACAGCCGGGTTGGCAATTTGATAATTATTACCATACCACCTTTATTTCCCTTTTGGATTGTTGTTCAGTGTATTCTTTTTGAAATTCTGGTTGCCTTGTGTTGCAGGTTGGTTGGACTGCCCTGCATTTGGTCAGGAAATAGGCTGTTTAGTACCTTCAAAAGTTCCTTTAGGTGAATCATTCAATGATTGTATTCTTCCTGGTAAAAGATACTCTTCCAGGCAGGTGATTCATCAACAGAGAGTTTTAGGAAGGAAGGTGAGTATGTGGAATTATGCACTGCAACATCTGCACATTTTTATTTATGTCATTATTTCTGGGCACAGGGCTGGTTATTAGCACATCCTTTTCAAATTTTAGGGAAGAATATCTGAATTTGCACTTTGAACACCTGCTGATATTCATCTTCTTTGAAATGTTGTAAATTTATATCACCTGCTTTAAAGTGTCAAAGACAGCACTGTAATGCATTAGGGACTCGGTTCTTGCTAATGCCATAACAAAGCCTGATGAAATGTAAATCTTGGCACTCAGGAGTTTGTGGAAGGGATCTGAGACCAGAAGTCATGTAAACAAATTAATTAGACATTCCATTACCTATATAGGTGAATAGATGAAGAGAGGTGGCTATAAAATGGCCCCCTAAGTCACTTCATGAATCAACTTGAGATTGAGCAACTACTAGTTAGACAAGCTTTATATAGGTTCAGTGTTGAAGCAACTGCGAAGCCAGATTTAGGCTTCCTTATCTTTTCAACCTTGTATGCAAGATCAAAATATATTGTGAGGGAAAAAAGCTGATATTGTATTTGAATTCCTCCTGACAGAGATTCTATCAACTAGTGTACGTATGTGTTGCCATCATTGAAACTTGAAGATGAACCAGTGAACCAGACATGTAATTTTATAAGAAATAACTTAATTGATTGGAACTATAGACTTGCTTGAAATAAGTTAGAGCAGTTGAAACTTGAAAGCTCCAGGATCATGATTATAGGTAATCTTTAGATAGTAACATTATCCTTTGTATACAGTGATATAGAACCTCTGGTCTGGTGAATGAATCTTTGCCCCTATTTGTCGAGGATTAAAATCAAATTTTTAGTAGATTTTTATGAAAGTTGATGAAATGTATGGTTGAAAAGTTGTGGGTTCCATAAACTATGTGTTTAAAATTAATTGTTGACTTTGATTAAAATCATATCCCTACCAAACAAGGGCTTAATGTCTGCTGATCAATTTATTTGAAGGACACTTTGATAGAACCTCTCAGAACACTGATTTAAATTTATATACTGAAATGTTATCAGCTTGGTTTGGTGATCGATCTTACAAATTCAAATAGATATTATTCGACTAATGATTGGAAGAGAGAAGGTATCAAGCATGTTAAGGTAGGTAATCAATAATTCTACATCCTTGACTCAAGAATTACATTTTCATAAATGTGCAACTTTAGATTTTTGAGTTCCTGATTAGTTGCCTTCTGATTTAGATTCCTTGCAAAGGGCGTGATTCTGTGCCCGAGAATGAGGCCGTAAATGCGTTTGTTTTTGAGGTATGTTGCTCTATAGACACATTCACCACACTTCGTGCTTGTAAGCACACATGAAGTTTGCTATCTTTTTGCCTCTCGCTAAATCTGCGCAATCTTTTTTACCACTGAAGCATGGTAAATAAATTAATGTTAGCTTCCATGTCTTTGTCTTACTCTCTCCAAATGAAAGGAAGAGACGTTTGTATCTGCCCTTCGAGAAATTGGCTGCAATATTACCACATATTCATTCTCTGATGACATACATACTGATGCTAGTTTCTGACGAGCGAGTTTAAGAAGAATTCAGTTCGAAATTCTATTTTTAAGGTCTTTAGGTGTCTTTTTATCATTTTATGTTTCTGTATGATTAGTTTTTTGTGCTGAATAGTCTCCTAATCCTAGGATTGGGATTTGTTAGTAGTTTCCTCACTTTTTAGTACTTTGTTATTAGGCTGTAATGCAATGTATACTCTTCTATTCTGATGAATTTGAGTCATATTTGCATCTATGGATAAGTCTCAGTACAAGCTTTTTGGTGCAATAGAATTGTGTTTTTTTCCAAGTTTGGTGTTCAGTTAGACTGAGCGTATACTCACTGGAATACGTGTGGATAAGGTGTTTAATGAGTAACAGTCCTTTACCCTTTTTATCATGTTTACTGGATTCATTGTTCGCACAATGTTTTGCAGCCTTGGACTACTAGAAGCTGAGATAAAGTAGTTCAAATCCATTGTCAAAAAACTCAATATTTGTATTCTTCTTTGATTATATAAATCCACCATCTTTCAGTAGCTGTACATCCGTCAAAAGATTGAGGCCATTTTGTGTCGCTTTAGTTATAGGGATAAAGACCACTAGTCCTTGAGTTGTTATTTCGAGTTTCAGAATGCTTCTCAAGTATCTTTCCCTATTTATTTAAGCTTCTGATTTTCCACTTTGAAACAATGACAATTTTCTACCCTGCCCACCTCCGGGGTTTTAACTTCAGTGCTGCATTAATCTTTTAGTAATTTGATGTATTAGTATTGGACCCATGCCTGTTTCCTTGAAGGGAATATGAGTTATATATATTCTTATGTCAATTACGTGCTCTCTTTTAATTGTTCTTTACATACTGCATTAATTAAATGGCTGGAATACTTGGAGGAACATCTCATACTTCTAATATCCCATGGAAATGGTAAGTAATGTATATATGCTTTTATCAGGTCTCACAGTTTCTTGCTCGACAAAAGCACTCGAAGAAATATATTCTTGTCCATTGCACCCATGGGCACAATCGCACTGGGTATATGATTATCCATTTTCTCATGCGAACTCTACCTATTTCTGTCACTCAGGTCAGCTGTCTTATTATTTCTTCTTCCATTTTCATGAAACAATAAATATGTTATGATATTATCTTGCTTGCTCTCTCTCCATGCAGGCAATCAAAATATTTGCCGATGCTCGTCCTCCGGGGATATACAAGCCAGACTATATTGATGCCTTGTACAGCTTTTATCATGAGAAGAAGCCTGAAATGGTTGTTTGCCCTCCAACTCCCGAGTGGAAAAGATCTTCTGAACTTGATCTGAATGGTGATGCAATGCCAGATGACGACGACGACGACGGAGGTTCCACAGCTCCTCTGCAGGTATGTTCTCTTTTTACAATGATTCTTGATGATTCTTGCTGCACAACTATGTAGGGAAGTTTCGAAAAAGCAACCACAACTGTTAAAAGCTAAAGTTGCTGCCTTGAGATTTTTATCATTATTCATTCTTAAATTTTTTCACCAAGTATTCTCGCAAATCTCTCTTCGTTTACTTCTGACTTCTGTTGTTTTAGGAGAGTCATGAGACACAGCTAGTAATGACAAATGATGACATTTTGGGAGATGATATCCCCAAAGATCAACAAGAAACCCTGCAGCTGTTCTGCTATCAGTCGCTGAAGTTGTCTGGATGGGTAGGAACTCCGATGGCTTTTCTTCTTTCTGCGTGCTAATCTGTTTCATTTAAATATATCTGATATAGGATTTCTTTTCAGTTGTTTGTTATATTGTATCATCATCACTTCGTAGGCTGGAGTTATTTTATTTTCATATTTGTGGTTATAGCGGTCTAATTTTGAAATATTATTTACAAGTACATATCTATTGATCCTTCTTTGTTGATTCCTTGTTTAATTTTCAGGGAAGAGGAATCCAACAATTCCCTGGGTCGCATCCAGTTTCTCTCAACAGGTATTGATCATCCTCTTTCTCTTCTTGCGGAAATGTGTGGCTTTGTTCTGCTAAAAATTTGAGTTTGTCCTGCTATTAGCAATTCATATTGATGTCTATCAATATGACATAGTTGAGGCAGCATATTTTTTCCCTTCCTTGTCACCCTGCTCTAGGCCTTCAAAATTATATTGGAAAGTTTACTTTTTCATTGGCACTTAATTTGCAGTTAAATAGGAAACTTTAAAACTTCACTGGTTTATATTTGTGAAGTTTCATACCTTTTTTTATCAACTGGTACTTTTTTTTATATATGACCATTATAACCAATTAACATCATTTTTGTGAATATATATTTTTTTTCCACACATTGGAGGGGGAATAAGTTATAAGCATAAGGCGATGAGGAAAACAGAAACATATGGTTTAAGTAGACTTCTGAACTTAAGATATTGGATTCTACCAGTGATTTATGAAGGTGGCTAAGCAGAGCCCCATGAAGCTCGTGGAAGGAGAGAGTTCGAGGAAGCTGCCTAGTTAACAAATATTCATACATGGACTCGTACTTCTGATGTCATTTTGTTAAACTGCGCATCTTCAGAAATCTGTGGCATTAATTTTTTGCCAGAGGCTGGTTGATATTTCTTGTTTTGCGGTGCAATAACTTTCTGCCAAACAAGAGACTAGCATTCTTTTCCTACTTTGCTGCCTTTTATCTCCTCTCTTCCCCATAGGGGATGATGAAGTTTGTTTTAAGGAATGTTTCATTGAGAATGCAGTTCACTGCCTTGTTTATATCTTTTCTCGTCGGGAATTTGTGCATAATGCATATTCAAAAATGAAATTATGACCTAAAATTTTGTTCTAATACTAGCAGTAGGTGTTTGTGCATCCTGGTTTCTAGGGCTGGGCATAAAATCCATGAAACCTTCTTGATGCGAACCCATGCAGCAATAGTAGCTTCGAACCCAACAAAAGATTGAATCACAACCCCAAGAAAGCTAAAATCTCGGTTTGAAACTTCACCCAATAATTTATTGAATCAAGGAACCAAAGTTATAAAGGAAATTGACCCCTTGATCAAAAAAATGATGAACCTTGCTATGAATTTGTTGGACGCCACAAAGAATTAATCTTTGATGAGTACGAAATTCATTTCAATGAAGAACAAGAGAAAGCAACCTCGCTTTGTAATTAATCTTAATAATAATGTGTTGTTTATAATGAAAATAATGAATCTTATTTATGAGGAACCCATTAAAACCTAATTAAAACGGAATTATATCAAAAAATATACCATAACAAGAGTTCTACCAAAAATAGAGCTCTAGGAAAAAATCTGAAAAAAACTCATCCAGAAAATGAACTATGCAGCTTCATAGCACACTTTTGTGGGGCCGCATAGTAGGCCTCTTTTCTTCTCGGGTTGGTTTTGAGTGTTGAAATGTTGAATGCGATTGCATGGTTCGCCAGAATCTCCTCTTCTTCCTTTGCTAGAATCAAATGCATCCATCTTGGTTTTTTTCCATGTCCAACGTGAAACTTGATGTTTTACTCATATTCAAACTCTCAGCCCATGTAACTTGAACAATTAATCTCATGGCTTCCTTGATCTTCTTTACTCGCGATCTCGTCATTGGCCCTTCTTTTCCAATCAACGGATCATTGCTAGTCGTCGTCCCATGATTCTCATCACTTCCAACCCGACAAACCTTCCCAAATCGGATCGATTTCTTTGGCATTTGGGTTGGTTTTCGGCTGGGATTTACCCAACCCGAAAATTCGGTTTAAGGCCGGGTTGTAAAAAGAAAAAAAAAAAAATGATTTTCAAGGGTAAAATACCCTTGAAACTGAAAATCTGAACAGACTCGTGTCGGTTTAGGTTGGTTTTTTTAACCACTTGGTTCAATTTTGGCGTTGGGATTTCTCCCAACCCAAATTTTGGGTTCGGTGGTCAGGTTGTGCCCGAACCCGACCTGTACCCATCCTTACTGGTTTCTAAGACACGAGGATACACTTTGTGGCTTTGACTTTTTGAGTCTTTAGTATTTTTTTTTCTCTTTTTTCTGTTTCAAATTATTTCTATTACAGTTTTCTCTGCTTTGCTCTGTTTTCTTGTTTCCCCCTTTTTTTTTTGGTTATTTTACTGTTTGAAATTTTATCATTTACAGGAATCGTGTTTTATTTTTGGCTCACAGGACTTACTAAGAAAGTATCAGTTACTTGGATGATTGTTCATAATTTAGGTTTATTAATTTATGCCAATATCTGAACCGAAGTTAATGGGACGTGGCTTGGAGTCTATGAATAAGCCCCTGCAGAAATAGTAACAATTTACTTCATATCTATGTTATTGCTTTGGAAATTTAGAGTAAATAGTTCCAGTGGTCTGTTGTCATGCCTTTTTCAGTGGGGAAGCTGTTGGTATATGAAAATTAGGTTTTGCTTTTGGATTGGATGGTGTGGTTTTCAAGAGATGTGTTATGATGTCAATCATGTGATGCTGGTGCATCGAGCTTAAGACAAGCGTGTTCTTTCCCAGATATGTTTGTGCTACTCCCCTTGATATGGAACCACAAGATTTGGTATGATTTCTACGCCCATTATTGAGTGCGCAATGACGGGAGAATTCAGTTGACACCTGTAGCCCATACAACGTTTCTAGAAAACAAGCGAAGAATGATTAAGATCTTGTTTTGAGATATCATGACTTTTCTACAAGTAGAAATAATTTATGATGCATCAGACATGTAAAACTGATGTTTGAGCTAAGATGGGCATCATAGCCTCCTTTATTAAAAAACTCAAATAGTTTTTAAACAACAATATTCTACCAATGACAAGGAGTTTTATGAAATGGTGCAATTTCTTTGTTATTGGCAGCAATATAGGGAAGTGTTTGTCATAAAATCTGATTGCGAAGCCTTTGGACACCTTGGTTCCAACTTCCAAATGGAAGTTAACTTTTAACTTGAAGGCATGTTAAGTGGGTAGCGTTTCTCCTAATGCACATTTTTTCTTAATAAGATGGTAGATTTTGAGCGATTAAGGATGAGTATCCTAATTGTTTATTATTTGGTGTCATCTCTAGCAACCTCTTTTGATTGCTCAAATAGGGATCATGTAAACTTCTTACTGGGGATGTTCCCAAAGAGATTCAATTGCGCATTTTTCACACTCCCTTTTTGTTTTAGAATGGGAATTACATGTTGGAAGTTTAGTTAGAAGGATAAGACCATAGCCATAGTGAAGATAGGTTTTATTGGTCTTCATTGGAAAGGGTTGTTGGTGTCAAACCTGTGAGTTAGATAAAGCTAACAATAAATGGAACATTGTTTTTCACACTTCGCTCGTGTTCCACATGCCCATCTGTGTGATCTTAGCATGAACGGTCTTTGGGTCACCTAACTGCTAGAACTTGTGATTCCGTTTCAGAATTTGTGGATGGATTTTCAATCAAGAATGAAGTTATCATTTTGTAATTGTGAGATCATAAATTAGTTACTGCATCCAATATCTCTATGAAAAAAAAAATCCTTATAGTGTTGGACTTTCGATTTGGAATGGAATACGATCACTGTGAGTGAACTAGACATTGAGGAATTGTCCATACGTAAAATTATAATTATTGATATGGGACATAGCCCACTGCATTCCATGATCCAAAACTACTTGAGCGTTCCAGGTTGCTAAATTATTCTTCAATGTAATTGTCATGCAACAGTTTTCTTGCTACCCGTGTGTCTAAATGAGATGTTAAGTTTTGGTTGCTTTTGGATAACACTTTGAATTATTTCTCTTATTGCCATTCTCTAAGCAAGTCAACCAGAGTTTGTTAACCTCAGTCTTTAAAGACTACTTATGTGCCCCTCTTAATCCTATTTTTTTTGGAAAAATATTTGCAGCATAGATGGGAAACTTGTGAAGATTGTATTCCTAACTATAGGGATTGCAATGCAAATATGCAGCTCATCTTAGGACATAATTTAGATTGTAGATGTTAATTTAGATTGCTGTAAAACAATTATTTTATTTTTGTTATAATTATTAGTTTTTAAATTAGAAAATGTTCGAATTGTTATTTTTTGCAAGTTTCTCATTCTCAATAGGATTTTTACATACAAGTAGGACTATTGATATTGAACATTTAAGACATTAATTGTGATATATAAAATTATTGAGCTTTCTGTCTACTAGTCTTTCTCTATCTAGATTCTTTTCCCAATTGTTTTTCTCTTTCCTTTTTTTTTATTTGTTTTCCTCTACCTATCTACATCAATGTGGGTGGTGCTTGACACGGAAGAGAATTACTTGTCATCATTAACTTCGGCCTCGCGTAACTAATTCATGACTAGTGTGAAACAATTTTGTCAGTTCAGTGGAGCATAATGGTCTGTGTTTATGTGGTCTGAATCATTAAGATTTAAATATTCAAGTAAACAAGCCTTCTTTAAGATATTTAAACCCACACCAGCATCCAGCCAAGCACTCACCTGGTTCTCATTCACTACTGGAAAATGGTAAGTAAATAAAATCAGGGCTTATCTGAAAACCTAGAGCTTTTGAAAATTCCGTCCTGACATTCGTTACACCTTATTTGAGCATCACGATCTCTGCATTTGATTAAGAAGAACTGGAATAAAAAAGCAATAGTTATCTTAACAATTCTTTTTACCAGATATTTTCTTGATTTCTTAGCTTGCTTTGTCTGAGCATGCCTATAAAAATGAGTGGACCAGTTGTATTATACTTAAACAGCCACGATGATATTACTGATTGCTCTATCTTTTGCATCTCAATGGGTACAGTTCTGGTTTATTGAATTTACTTAGAAGTCGGTACCTTGAAGGTTAGAAGCTTATGCTTGAGTTTTCTCATTCTTGTAGTCCTGACATTGCAATTCATTTTTCCTTTTCATCCAGGGACAACCTACAATTGTTAAGACAACGTTATTACTACGCCACCTGGAAAGCTGATGGAACACGGTATATGATGTTAATAACTATGGATGGGTGTTACTTAATTGATCGACATTTCCATTTCCGAAGGGTCCAGATGAGATTTCCTTGCAGACAGGCTAATGAAGTATGCGTGATTACTCAACCCATCTGGTTATTTCAGTTTTTGGCCTCACAATTGAATTTCTCCATTTGCTGATTTTGATCTTACACCGTTTCTCTACAAGGGATTAGATGAGAAGGTTCATCATTTCACATTACTTGATGGAGAAATGATAATTGATACAGTGCCTGACTCGCAGAAGCAAGAAAGGAGATATCTCATCTATGATATGATGGCGATTAATTCGGTTTCCATAGTAGAGGTAAGATATGAAGAGGTCCTCTAGTTTCTGAAGCTCAACTTCATAATTTGTTTGCATTTTTAAGCTTCAATTATTATCAATCTTGTGTTTGTGTGATAGCCACTGACGTGCTGTTTTCTGCAACAGCCATTTTTACTAATGGATGTTGGCATTTTTAAGTTTGAAGGGCTATCAACCTTATGTTTGTGGTCCATTAGTGGTTGCATATGTTTCGTGGTAGAAATCAGATCTTGTTGATCTTCAGTTTCATGGTTCGATAAAGTTTGAATGTCTAATTATGAGTCGGAAGTTTATTATTCTTAAACACCGGGAAAGGTTAACTATAATAATTGGTACTACCTTGGGAATCAAGATGACACGTAGAGCTTGTTTGGTAGAGATTAAAATCGGATTAAAATTAAAAAATAGTTATTGTTGACTTTTATTAGACGAGTGAGACCCAATAACGGCTATATTTTCAATTTTAATTCCTCACAAACAAGCTCGTAATGTGCTATAGTATGAGAACATGGAATATAATAGATAGTTGAGGTATATACTTGTATACAGTGTGATGTTGAGTCTCTGGAACTTTGATCCATAAGAGGTTCAGAAAAATGATCTGAAAGGACATATTCACTTATTTTCCATCAAATTACAAGTATCATGATTTAATCTGTAGAAATATCTTACAACAGCATGCCAGAGGCTAACGTTATGTATTGAAGTTCTTTTATTCATTGCATCCAGGTATCGATTGATGGAGAGAGGACTGACTGCTCATTGAATCTAGATCTTATAACTGTAAACAGTCTTAATTCCTGATACAGACCACTATGGATTATATGCTCATGTTGCATTTTCCCTCGTACCAGAATCATGAAATTATTTAGTTTACTATGATTTTTTTTTTCCCCACTGTTGCACTTCTATACAGTGTTGGTGACTTGGTGTTGTTGTGATTGAAGATTCTACTTTTATTGCGATTCGAGTGGTTCTACCTGAATAAATTCTTTTTCATTTAGTTTACTTGTTTAATGCAGCGGCCCTTTTATGAACGTTGGAAAATGCTTGAGAAGGAAGTAATTGAACCTCGGAATATAGAACGACAAAATATATACCAGAGCAAAAACCCCTATTACAGATATGATATGGAACCATTCAGGGTATGTTGTCTTTGGGCTATGCAATTTTCATCTCGAGTCCTTTTCTTGTCCCCACTCCCATCTCCATCTGCTGGACCTTTTTCTAATGTGGAAGCTTCACAGGTGAGAAGGAAAGACTTTTGGCTGCTATCTACAGTCACAAAACTTTTGAAGGGATTTATTCCAAAGCTTTCACATGCTGCTGATGGTCTTATTTTTCAGGTGCGTATAATGACAATATAGAATTACTGGCACATTTAGTTTCTCATATTTCGGTTGTGATTTTTTACAGTACCTATGCTTTATGCATGTAATTCATGCTCTTTCTTAAACATGCTATTCACCCTCAAATGTGGGAATGTGCTTAAGTATTTAATGTTAGTATTTTTCCTTGTTAATTTTTATGGTAATAGTTGCTTATATTTTTGTGTGCCAGGGTTGGGACGATCCTTATGTTCCTCGAACGCATGAGGGTCTCTTGAAGTGGAAATACCCAGAAATGAATTCAGTTGATTTTCTCTTTGAGGTGCTTGTTAATGCAAATCTTCTCTTCCTCTTCTCTTTAACCCGGAAATGAATTTGCTTGTATTTTTCTACTTTTTTATTGTAGATTAGTGCAAGTTAATCCTTGTTCATAATAGCTACTCTGTTTTGATCCAACGCTGCATCTATTGAACGGTCTGATACAACTGAATGTTCTGCAACCATCTGAGACTGTTAATTTTGGTGTCTCTCCTCTTCTAGCTCGTTGTACTGGGAAGCATTGCTTTGTGAATGGAACATTGTTTAGGTCTATCCATTCTCTTAATTTATCCTCACATGGAGCCATCTGTGATTTGTACTAGTCATCTATTTAATGACTAGAAAGGAAGTTTTGTTTATTCCTTATTAGATCTACTTAGACTTAAATTAATTTTTCTACTCTCCAAGTATCATCAACCAGATCTGTCGCCCCTATCTCGACCACATTTGGTTAATTCTTATATGACTAAACCAAAAAGATAAAGTATTGCTGAATTTGGCATCAAGTCTCTAGTACTACCCTAGCAGATCTTACAATTATACACCTCCTATATAATATCGGTACCGTTATATACTTTTTCTAAATGAGTAGAAAATATTATAGCTGATTGTGAATGAACTTTTGAGTCATGTTCTTGCTGTCTCTGGGATAACTTTCTGTCTATTTGCATTAGCAGATGGTTGACAGTCGCCAGTCAATTTATCTTAATGAACGAGGGAAGAAAAAACTCATGGAAGGAAGTCGGGTTGTTTTCCCGGGTTAGTATTTTCATTATTTTAGTGCTTTTATTGTTGCTCCGCTTGTTAGAAGTTGGGAAAGTCCCGTGTCTGTCAACTGACTCTGCATTTTTTGATCTAAGCAAAAATCTTTAATCTGCATTGGTGTATCAATGTAGACATATAGATCTCTCAGAATATAAACTTGGACAATCTGTCCTAATCCCTGCAGCAAATAGGCCATAATGGTTAGATATAAAAGTGATCAAATTTCAGAATTACCTATTTCTTTTGCAGAGCCTCTGGTCCAGGCCCTATATCTTCTTTGAACTATGCATGTTTTTTACATATCCTTAGTTATAGAATGGCTCAAACTCTGTAAACCTAAACTAGCAGTGAGGTGCACTTAGCTGATGAATACTGAAATTTGGTACTTTCCGTTTGTTGCTCAGATTTTAACTTTGGTATGGGATGCTCAAATGGAAGTTTTCCTTCACGTGATCATTAAGAGATCAGTTCTAACAATACTCCTTATTCTAAATCATAACAACTACTTAATTGGTATATTGATTTGATAGAGCTAGGTGAATTGTTTTTCTTAATCATCCAACTGAAATATGCTGTTAATGAAGAGACTGTTCTTTGTTGATATCTTGGTCACTTAAATGTATAACTGAAAAATATTAGTAGTAGCTGATGTAAAAGAGTTAAAAACAATTAAATAATGGGAGGACAGTGCTAGATTGGTCTATTGGCATAAATGGTTGTTTCCTAGTCTAGTTGACTAGGTTTGACTCAAAAGTCAAAAGCTAGTTTTAACCTACTGCATCATCCAGGCACATTTGCATATCTGGTTGGTCAAAATGTGAATTAATTCACAACTTTGGCTCAACAAATTTGAAATTGAGTTGAAAAATTCACGAATTCCTCCGACTTGTGGATGCATCAAATTGTGTATACATGTGCCCCTAGTAGGCATATGATACGGATTAGGGCACCTAGGTTGATATACTGGTGGGTCTCGTGATGTTCTATTGATACATAATATCTCTGATTTCTGTATCAATCTTCAGTTAGATATTGAGATTCAGAAGCTTTGGTTTTCATTCTTGCAAATGCTTCTTTATCCTGGGTATTAGGAGAGAGGTGAAACCCACCCGGGTTAATTTGGAAATAGTTTTATTTTGCACCCGGACCTTCAGTGCACATCAATTATATATCCGGTGGTAGTACGTGGGAGTTTCCTGAAGTAACCCTACATCAAATTATTCGTGAACTGGAAATCAGATGTGGCTCAGAAGGCATTTGCGAGGTTACTGTAAATGCATGTCTATCACTGTGTTAAAACATGAAGCTTAACATCCTCAGTTATCAAACTAAGGATTCCATTAGGCCTGTAGATTGGTCTTAAGGCACACGCTAGAATGGCTGTCTGTACTTGGTATTGTATTTCTTTCATTTGTTTCTTTGCTTTGTTAAATGATTGATTTATTGTTCCCTTGGACCTCCATTATGATTTTGCAGATGGGTCCGATCCCACATCATATTCGGGGAAGATAATAGAGTGTTCTTGGAATTCCGAAGAAGACGTATGGATATGTATGCGGATCAGGCCAGATAAAGGGACCCCAAATGAGTTTAACACCTACAAGAAGGTACGTCCCATCTTCTATTGGTGTTCATAGACTATTGCAATCTACCTGCTCTTGTACTAAATTGTTGTGTTGTACAATCCACAAAACAGGTTTTGAGAAGTATAAGGGACAATATCACCGAGGAAGTCCTTTTGGACGAAATAAATGAGATCATTCGCCTGCCAATGTATGCAGATAGGATAAAGAATGAGAGCAAAGCCCATCAACACTTAAACTCATCACGTCGTAGGTGAATGATTGACCTCATAAGTCGAAGACATCTCACCAAAAGAATCCACAACGTGGCCTTCACATGAGAACACAAGAGGATTGTTTAGATAATTGCAAGTTGGTTCGTCGAACGATTCTGTTTGCTCACTAAGCGATCTTTCGTACCGTGTTCATTTCCAGAGTATTCAAGAATGACAGGAATTAGAAGTAGAGTCACCATGTATATTAAGTATTATTTAGTGTCCTGNTTGTTTAGATAATTGCAAGTTGGTTCGTCGAACGATTCTGTTTGCTCACTAAGCGATCTTTCGTACCGTGTTCATTTCCAGAGTATTCAAGAATGACAGGAATTAGAAGTAGAGTCACCATGTATATTAAGTATTATTTAGTGTCCTGCCCCCCCCCCCCCTTTTTTTTTTTTCCTTCCCGGTCGTAATTAGTTGTTTGTTATCTAATAGATAGCTTTCAATAGGACAGAATTGAGTTCTATAGCATTTTATGCTGTGAATATAGATGATTTGTATCCTTTATTTAGCGTCGCATTCTCTCGTTGGTGCTATGATGTTGTATGAACATAAATTGCGTGAAGTTGGGAGAATGGCCACTTTTCTGCGATAGCTCGTAATGTTCATTTGAGTGTTGATGGCTTCTTTTATATATATCTGAAAAGAAAATTCCTTTACCAATCTAATGTTCTTAACCAAAATATACATTCATTAACAAACAAAACCGAAAAAAGAAAAAAAACGTTGTAATATGAACCTCTAGTCATTTTGATGCGGATCAGAATCTTCCAATTTGACTTTTTTCCGTATGTGCATTCGTTGTGAACGCGCAAAATGGCTAAAAATGGGTAAAATTCCAACAAATTGTACGCAAAAATGACTTTCCAGTTCCATCTAGCAAAATTTTGGTAGCTTTGCTGTTGAGGATTACCTTGCATCTTTTTAACTATTTGGAATTAAACGGAAAATTGTCGTCATTCTTTCCCCAAGGATCACAACCTATGGCTGGATGGAGTTCATCGATGAGACGAATCACGCACCAAAACCGACAGAAGTTGGGTGTTTTTTGCTGCTGAAAAGAATAGAATGGGATGGCTGGTCATGAATAATGGGTTGGATGCTTACTGTTTTACGTAGTAATGAAAGTATCTTGTACTTATAAATTGATAGCTTCTTTTTAATTTTTATAAGTAATGAGAAAGAGCAAGGATGACAAAATGTCTACCCTGCTAGAGAATTTAGGTGGAGATTAGCAGCATGGTCTTTGTTCTACCTCTTTTTTAAATTTTCCCCCTTTTTGTGTTTTTAAAATTGAATCATACAAGAAACAAAAACAAAAACAAAAACGTGGTGGGTAATGGAATATTGTAATTCCATCTCTCTTGAAAATCCCCAGCATAGTGGGAGGTTGAAAAGGTTGTCCCGTCTCGCCCTTTTGCTACAGGAAGGAAAGATTGTCAAAATATGCCATTAAAAAATATCTTCTGAGTCAATCCGATGAATTTGACAGTAAAAAACATGAAGCATGTAGATGGACAATTGACAAATCTATATGTCACATACATGGATTGTACTTTGAGTTGGAAGCTCTTGGAATCTTCCGTTTGAGATCCCAAGAAAAAAAGATCAAGCTGCCCCTTGCAAATGTCATTATGTGCGATGTCAAGTTATGAGTTGGGTTTGCAAACTTCATAATGGAAGGGCACGAATATAAATATGCAGGACTTGAAGGGCACTAATATAAATATTGTAACTGGCCAAAAAGAAAAAAATGAAAAATGAAAACCTCAGTCTCGTGTATTCAGCTCTCCTGCAGATCCAAAAATAGAAAAAAAATGGGGGATAGAAGAAGAATCAGCTCCAAAATTTTCTTCCTCCTCATTGCTTTAGCTTAGATCCTTAGAACCCTTTACTAGGGTTTTGACTTATAGTATTGGGTCATTTTCTAAATTTTATTTTCATCTTTTTGGGGCAAGCATAGGCAAAACAATTTATCATGGAAACTTGGAGATTTCTATTTCTCTGTTTTTTCGTTTTAAATTTATTGTCTTTAAGTTTCAATTATGGCGTCTCGCAATCGGAGGAACAGAAGAAGAACAAGTTTCGCGAGCGTGAGGCAACTGATGATGCTCTTGGTTACCCCAATTTGTACGTATAATTTTTATAGATGTGAAAACTATTTGCATAATTATTGTTTGATTCATTGGTACAATTGTTTATGACAAATTAGTCGTTATGTTTATTTGATTGAATAGGTTATTATTTAAAAATCGAAAATTCATTATGAATGGATGAAAGTGTGTTCTGGTAAACGGCTGGTGATGAGTAGTACTATTATATTTCTACGTGCACCTTTTATAGGTTTAATAAATGGGTGCAATTGTGAGCTGTGTTATTTGTTAATGTTTATAAACTTGGGTGTGCTTAGTGATGAAGATGAGCTGTTGAACACTCAGTGCCCTCGGCATTTGGAATTAAGATGGCAGACTGAAGTGAGTTCTAGCATATATGCATCGCCGTTGATTGCCGATATCAACAGGTAAAAGGAAAGCTGTCTTCTTTACGGTTTTTGTAGATAGAACTGCTTTTATTGCATTCTATTTCCTTTTTTTTTTTTAATAAACTTTTATCCTTACCACATTTTTTGTAAAGAATGTGTAATATGAAACTTAATCAAATAAGTAAACTTTGTATGAAAAAAGTCTCCTCTTCTTACACGAGTTGTTATTTCCTATTGAGTGAGTTTTGATCAACTTTTCTTTAATAACAGTATTGATCAATAATTATATTTACTTATCGCCGCCCTTGTGATGTTATCTTTAACTCCATCAATGTATTCTGATTAAGAACTTTCCTATTTATGCTCAAGTGATGGAAAGCTTGAGGTAGTAGTTCCCTCTTTCGTGCATTACTTGGAAGTCCTAGAAGGTTCTGATGGAGATAAAGTGCCAGGTACACCTTTGCTTGTAGAGTTGAAATGAAGTTTGGATGATGATATATTTCCCAGATTCACTTTGATAAAGTAAACACTTGTTTAAGTTTTTCTCATTGACTATGGATGACTAATTTGTTAATCACATTGTTTCATAGTGAGCACTAGGAAGAAAAGATTTTATCTATAGAATACTAGGATTGTTTTGGCTGGTATCATCCAGATGAGGTGATACTTCTATGGTTGTTACATAAATTTATCAGGATGGCCTGCTTTTCATCAGTCGACTGTTCATTCTAGTCCTCTCCTATATGATATTGACAAGGATGGCGTGAGAGAAATAGGTTTAGCCACCTACAATGGTGAAATCCTCTTTTTCAGGTAACAGAACTATTTATTCAAGCAGCAGTATTTTTATTTTAAAAAAAAAAACCTGACTCAATTCATTGAATTTATTGAAATAGGGTGTCTGGTTATATGATGTCAGACAAACTAGAGATTCCTAGGTTGAAAGTGAAAAAGGATTGGTATGTAGGTTTGCATCCAGATCCTGTGGATCGTTCCCATCCGGATGTTCATGATGACCAGTTGATACAGGATGCTCTTTTGGAGTCACTGACTCGTAAGTATATTATTCGTTACTTATCAAATATTAAACAAAATGGTTATTTTTGTTTGTGAATCTGCAAGTGGTATGATATAGAAATTTGCTGCTTAAGCATTTTTTTTTTTAATATTTCTTATTTCCTTCAATTTCATTGAATATGTCGAGCGTGCTTGCTGAAGCATCTCAAAATTGTACTACCATACTCAAATGCAAGCATGATCTCCCCAAAGTTTTCCTGATATGATGCACATCACAAAAAATTAATCAATTGATAGCATCTCACTGCAAAAATTTTGTTAATACCCTTGGTCCTGTATGAAGTGAATATCATTTCATTTACTCAAGATGATGGACATTTGGCGTATTTGCATAAAATTTCCTGATCATTCAGATTTTAACTTCTTTGATCTCTTATCCTGGACCGTTTTGTTTTACATCTGATCCATCCATGGACAGATTATCAATTGCCTCATGATCCCACTGTATGTTAGAGCAGACCTTGTTTAGTATGGGAAAAAAATCAGTCTTTTTTCCTTGCCTGGAATTTTTTAGCTCGATCCCCCTTCTCACTTTTTTATTTTTGTGTGCTTAGTAAGGGATGATCCCATTTAATTCCTCCTCCCTCCATACTTCCTGCACACAGAAAAGCTCCTCCTCCTCCTTTTAAAATGGACTCACTGTAGCATAGAGTTTCTGGTAAAGTCCAAACCGTGTAGCAATATTGTAAAAGTACCATCAAATAGTTATGTTGATAAGCTGTTAAAAGGATACATAAGAAAAGCAAAAATATTCAATGGTAAGAGTCATGAATATTTGAATGAATATTTGAAGATGTTCTAGGATGGATACATAGTCATAGGCTCGGATCTACATAGACTATGGCGGCTCTGACTCAATTCCTGTGAAAATTCAATATTTCATGAGTATAGGCAATTTGCTGTTATCGAGTAGGAATTTTCCTGTTTGTTAGCACCCGCACCCCATCTTCAGGTGAGAATACTGTTTGCATTGAACGGGATAAGATATGCATGTAAATTGTTATCATGAATGGATTTATTTCAGTAATTTGCAATAGACATTTTTCTTTGGCACATTTGAGGTATATCTAATTTGTTTTCCAGTGGTATTCGCCTGTCTGTCACTTTCAAATTTATCTTTATCCTTGCATTTGTCTAAAATTTAAAATATGTTTTAGAACACGATGGAAGTACGCTTGTAGCAAACAGTTCAAACTCCTCTACACCAGAAGCTCGCAATTCATTGAACACTTCGAATTCTACACCAGAAGTTCACAATTCATTGAACACATCGAATCCAACACCAGAAGTTCACAATTCATTAAACGCATCGAATCCTACACCAGAAGTTCGTAATGATGCATCTAATAATACGATTTCCACAACCGAAGTTCAACATGATGTACAGAATGCATCTACTCTAGAGGATCCAGGAAAAAAGGATGTTAGTCAAGCAAATGCAGAAATCAGTATGCCACATAACATTAGTAGCAATACATCTTCTGATTCAAACACAAGGAGAAGGCTTCTCGAAGAAAGTGTGTCTGAATCTGGATCCAAAGGTAATGACGCTGAGGATGTTCATGCCGCTACTGTCGAAAATGATGGAGGCTTGGAAGCGGATGCTGATTCATCATTTGAGTTATTCCGGGATAGTGAAGAGTTGGCTGATGAGTATAACTATGATTATGATGATTATGTTGATGAAACCTTGTGGGGAGATGAGGAATGGACTGAAGCACAACATGCGAAATTGGAAGATTTTGTGCATATAGATGCACATGTTTTGTGCACTCCTGTAAGTATAGTATGATGAGCTTGTTTGAGCCCCATTTTTTCTTAAGAATACATTTTGGAATTGTAGGTTGATGGAGAATGTGTGGTTGAAAAATAAGGAAATTTTTTGGGTTTGCGTGTAATATTATTTTATTGAAGAATGTGTGGTTCAAAAGAAGAGATAAAAGTGTATTTTGGAAATAATGGGGATCAAACAATGGCTATATGTTGCTTCTGCTTCCTTGCCTATAGCCTATAGGGGTTGTAAGCATTCCTCTTTCCTGCCTTTGAGACCTCAGATATAAGGTTTCTTAATGTGTTTTATTACCAAATTTGATATCTTTTATACTTCTTTTCAGGTAATAGCAGACATAGACAATGATGGGGTGTCAGAGATGATTGTTGGAGTTTCCTACTTCTTTGACCATGAGTGAGCTTCTTCAATACATTGTGCTAAAACTTCAATCCTACAACTTTCATTTTATTTTTTCTTTTAGACATTTCATCACTTCTTTAAATATATTATCTGTGGGGATGTTGTGGCTTTTTGTTAGTACTGAGGAAATAAAGAAGAAAAAACTCTTGCATATTGCATTACGTTTTATCTCTCTGACCGTTTGAAATCCACTAGAAGTGGTCTGCATGCAATTCAGCTGATTATTGTAGGTTCACAGGTACTATGACAATCCAGAGCATTTGAAGGAACTTGGTGGCATTGAGATTGGAAAATATGTTGCTGGTGGCATTGTTGTTTTCAATCTTGACACAAAGCAAGTTAAATGGACCGCACAGCTGGATCTGAGTACAGATTCTGGAAGTTTCCGTGCCTACATATATTCATCTCCAACAGTTGTTGATTTGGATGGTGATGGGAATTTGGACATCCTGGTCGGAACTTCTTATGGTTTGTTTTACGTATTGGACCACAAGGGTGCGTGTTCTCTTCTGTTCCATGCTGTGACACCCTGTATTTGAAGATTTTCATAAACTTGCAAGAAATTGGTTTTACAACAATTTTACATTTGGACTGTAATATCTCTTATTTTATTTTTTATTTTTTTGGTGTGTGGTGTGTGGCGGAGATGAACAGAATCACACATAACCCTGAGACCACTATTTCATTGTTGAATTTATGAGTGTCTACAGAGTCCATTTCTCTTGACCATTGCTGACATGACTTTTAGATAAAAAGGAATATACTGGAATGTCTCGGTTGAGAAATCACTATTCTAGAAATTGTGTAATTACTTATTCTCTCTCAGATAATATCAGACATTGTTCTCGTATTTTTTATTTTTATTACTTCTAGTTTGCATCTCTTGCTGGCTTTTTTATTAGCCTTACTATAGCTTATACTGATTCAGGCAAAGTGAGAGAGAAATTTCCACTTGAAATGGCTGAAATTCAAGGGGCAGTAGTTGCAGCCGATATCAATGATGATGGCAAAATTGAACTGGTGACTACTGATACACATGGAAATGTTGCAGCTTGGACTTCACAGGGAAAAGAAATTTGGGAAGCACATGTTAAGAGCCTTGTCCCACAGGCAAGTCACAATTTCCTGACTTCTAAATATGGTAAATTCAAGCTAGATATAATGTTTTGAGTATGCCATATGAGAAACAAAGGATTTTTTCTCAGGGTGCCACAATTGGTGACGTCGATGGGGATGGTCATACTGATGTTGTTGTTCCAACAATATCTGGAAACATATACGTTCTGAGTGGCAAGGATGGCTCAACAGTACGACCCTATCCATATAGAACTCATGGTAGAGTGATGAATCAAGTTCTTCTGGTCGACTTGAGCAAACGCGGGGAAAAAAGGAAGGGACTAACAATTGTTACTACATCATTTGATGGTTACTTATACCTAATAGACGGACCCACATCGTGCGCCGATGTTGTGGATATTGGAGAAACTTCGTAAGATAATTCAAAGTTGATGTAACCATTAGTCATTCTTATAACTACTACCTTCTTACTTCACAAAATATTATATATTCTTCAATGACAGATATAGCATGGTTTTGGCCGAC